>JXXA01012455.1:0-11462 GCA_000956255.1 Anopheles punctulatus | reverse complement strand
AATTGAACAAACAACATCGAGCAAAGTATTGCGGAAAAATACCTCGCTACAAGATTTTTTTCCCTCTTCGAGACCTTCGACTATGATTGAAGTAAACACTGGAATCTTCCCATTTATAATTTTCCCTGGAACATGATGGCGTTCTGTCAGCCAATTTTGAGTGAGCAAAACGTTCTGAATTTCCGCACTTTACACATAAATTTACACACAAAAAACCACATTCTACCGTTTCCGATGTGCGACATGTGCGCTCTTCCAAGGAGCATTTGTTCTTGGAAGCAGTCATTAAAATTTTATGCGACCGAAGTGATATCGCTTGGGTAGCGTTCCCACTCCCCTCCACCCCAAAACCATGTCATTAACCATTTATTAACAGTTTCAATTGTTGCTCTCGAAAAACCACCTCACTATGACGGAGAAGGAGAAGTAGAAGAGGATGGGAGCAAACTCAGCTCGTAATCGGCTATTGTTGCTCAAATAAACCGGGCTCCTGATTCCCGCACCGCAGCCACAACCCACTACTGGGGCGTTCGCCCTCCGACCGTTACGGAATGTGTTCAACAAGCACCTTTCTGCTCGACCTCCCGAAGGACGTCCCGTTCGGGGCCAGTGCTTAAAAATGGTCAATTATCATAAATTTGGAGATTATGAATGAAATGGTTCGGAAATTCAGTTATTTTTGAGCCTCTCGCCCGCGACCGTGGCAAACGGTCGGTCGGTCGGTCTGTCGGGACGTGGAATTCAAGTGGATGTGAAATGACATAATCTGATATCTGAAAAGCTCGGTGTTCGGTTCGTTGGTGGCCTAAATAACGTTCACACGCATACGCCGGTCCGGTGGGGTTTTCAGCAAGTGCGAGCTTTAACAATGGCCAACAAACCGAGCGCGATATCTCTCGAGGGGGAAGTAGTAAGCGGTAAGCCGTTTTCGGAAGGCCCTTTAGCGGGTGGCCGCGTTGTGATGTTGAACCGTTGTCATCCGAGTCCGAAGCTCACGCCACGAGCATCCCAAACTCTCGGCCTTCGACGGCGCGCATGGATAATGACACCGAGTCCGATGCGAACGAAAGGAAGGAAATGGATCATTACAGGAATGTCCTCGAAAAGAGATTACGCTACGCTCATCGTCACGCTCGTGGCACGGCGGAAGGAGATGGCCCACTCGGGACATAAATAAATACTTGAAGCAATACGGCCGTGACGGTCGCGACGGTGACGGCGACGATGACGACGATGGCGACGAAACGCATCCCGCAAAGGACAAGAAGGACGGAGGGCAATCAAAATAGATGGGGATTGGGATCACAACTAAACGGCTGGTGAGATAAGAGCCGCTTCTGGCGATGGTGAGCCGGTTGAGCCGGGTGAAATCAAGAAATCAAATCACTGGCCCCGGGATTAGAAGTCAAACGGATCGGCGGCCCCGACTCTTTCGGCCCCGGCCCGGTGCGGCGCAGCTCCGCTTTTTTTTGGTTATACATTTTAAAGGTTGTAGAAGCGCCTTCGTTTGGGCTTCGTTGGTTGCGAGGAGGAAGCGCGGAGAGAACACAGATCGGACGGAATAATTACCATCAACGTATCGCCCGCAAAAGGATCAGTTCATTATGATTATCCCATCCCAGCAGCGGTCATCGGTTCCGACGCGGCACTCCGTCCGTTTATTTAGCATAAAATTTTTATCAACTTGCTGGTCTGGGATTGGTCTGGATGGAAGCCCCGTACACCGCACCCCACCTTCCCGGCTCCGTGTTCGTGCTAACCGACGGTTCGGTTGGGAACCGAACAATGCTTGGAAACGAGAGCCACAAGGGGAGGGAAAACTGAGCAATCAGGATTTTTCAGGTGCTGCTTGCTGGTGGGAAGGTAGAACGAGTCAACCGAAGGGACCTTTTTTCCTGCTGGCCTAAGCAGTTGAAATGTAATGGGATTTTACTGTTAACACACTGCTTACAAGCGGCAAGGAAGGCAAAGAAGTAGAGGGTAAAAAAAAAGAAATAACCAAAGCGAAAGTAATAAAGACACGGGGACCCGAAACGATCACCACCCGAAGCGCAGGATGGTTGCGTTTACGTTTACGCAAAAGATATCCTTTGGAACGGACGAGTGATATCATGAAATTATGATCAGTACGGTGTCCGCGTGACCGGAACCCTCGGAGCTCTTTATGCACACCAAAGCAGAAGTGAAAATAATCACGCACCTATCGCACAGGGACCGTTTGTGGGAGGGTGGGGTGGTGGTAGGGTAGGGTTCCGTAAATAGATCCACAAGCTCAGCGGTGTGCGCGCGTTCGGGTGGTCAAAAAATGGACTACCCTCGGCAGAATGGGCCGCAGCGTGCGCCCCATCGATGCTGTTGTTATTATTAGCGATGGGTCGGGATGTGTGGGGTGGCTGGTTTGGTTTCGAGCAAAATGCCGCTGTCGATAACGCTAATGTGCCTGGAAGGGAATTTTCCATCATGGTCATGGGTTGTTTTCAAATCAAAGGCACACGCGCACGCGGCGTCAGCGGACGGGGTGTGACCATGGAATGCGTGGGTTTCGGATGAGTTAGGTGAGGATGATCGAATTTGCATCCATGCAGCATAAATTTCATTGGTTAGTAAACGATAAATTATCGAACCACCGCCGCCTGCCTTGTTACAAGTTCCCTGCTGCTACGCAGGCAGACGCATAATGAACACAGCGGCTCTCTATCTATCTCTCTCATTCCATCTCCATGCTCTTTCGCTTATTTTGTTTTTTTTTCACTCACTCTCTCACTTCCAAGTTACCGATGATGGATTGGTTGAGTTTCATTTAAAATTGAGTTGATTAAGCTTGAACTAAAATCCGCCATATTGTGGTTTTCAATTTATTTTCAAAGGTAAGCTTAAATAAATTTTTAAAGATTAAACAGGTAATGTAACTATAATAAATTACGATTTTATGATGTTGGTCAATTTAGTGGCCGAGTGCAAGCTGAAGGCCCTTTACATGTTAGAGCCATGTTAGATGATCATGTTAGATGATCAGACGGTGGAAGAAAATTGGCTTGCTATGCAATAAAAGATAACGAAAAGATAATTATCGCGAATTACAAACGAATTATATCGCATAACTATTTGTTAAGTTACCACATGTGGTTCCATCAAATTCGTATCGTGGAAGAGACGCTCGAGCAAAAAATAATCTAACAAAACATGGAGAGTTTTGCGTGATTGGCTTTTTTTTGTCAGCACTCCTGTTTCCATAGTGTTTCCGAGTAAAGAACGATGAAAGTTTTCACGGCTCTTGTGTACGTACAATGGTTTACAAGGTGAATTTTCGATTACATTGTGCTTTTATGTTTTTATGGAACTCAAAGGCAAAGGTTTCCATGGAAACGGAGAGTTGAAAACCGTAGAATCCACGAAAAGAAACCAAACCGTTGCCGATCCAATGGGGAATAAACTTTGAAGTAAGTGAAAACATAATTTCATTACTGCAAACAAGAACGTAAGGGAAGGGAGGTAGGCAATGTACTGCAAAACCCTGCGTTATCTCACACACAATACGCAGGGAGTGCTACCCCCCAATGGTTGACCTATTTCCACGACCGAACCAACCACCTCAACCGTAAATATAACAATTCCGAGAGCAGGTAGCAAATAAAAAATCGCACTACCAAATGGGGGCGGTATGGTGAAAAGTTTTGCGATATGTTTGTGCGAGTAAATCGAATTGAAAAGTTCAACGCCCTGCTCCCGCCCGAATGCAACGCGTGTTTCCCTTACTGTAGGGCGGACGACCGGAAACCGGAACATATTAAACGCAGGAAACACACAGCGCCATGGGAGGCAACGGAGAGGCTGTGTTGTGTTTTCCGTTCCGTTTCACCGCATGCTCCTTCTCCACCGACAGCAGCACGAGTTCACGACCTACGTTACCCCGAGAGCGATGCATTTGGCATTGTGAGCGAGCGAGCAAATGTCGAAAGGTTCCGAAAGGCTAGGGAAGTGGAACGCTGTCAGGGCATGCACACATGGCGTTCGCCTTCCGGTTGGTTTGGTGAATTCTTAGCACGTGCAGCACGACGCTACATGACACAACATCTCGTTCGATTTCCGGCTCTGTCCGGGCAGCAGAGGGCTCCGCCAGAGCAGCAGAACGCGATTGCGAACGTGCATTGTAGCGCACATGCAATTGGAACCAAGAACAAGACGACTCGAGGTGCCATTTGCAAAACTTGGGTGGCCACAGGCGTGCCACCACTTCTCGACTAGTGCCGGGCGCTTATCTCTCACCACTCGGCACCGTGGAACGCGGACCAAGGGCTCGGATTTTCGTTTCGTTCCAATGAGATTCGCGCGTAAACGGGTAACGACGAGTGCCGCAAACGCTGGCATAATGTGTTGCCATTGGAAGTCATTGCTTACACATGGTGTCGTACATGGTGGCGTGCGTGTGAAGAAACAAACGATTAACTCCAAAAGTCATTACCGGTTGAGCGTTCGTGACGCCTACTGCCCGGAAGCGCAACTAGAGTTGGATAAGAAAATGACGGTTCTCCCTTCATTTCGTTCCAGTGCGCACCACCATCATGAATCATATTTTACCCACACACACACACGAGGTCACGAGTCGGCAAGCGAGTAGTGGGAGAAAAGCCTTCGGTGTGAATAGTGTTCCCAAAGGGATTACCGAGCGCCTTGACGGATGATGGGCTTGGAAGCTTTGCTTTTCGCGTGTTTTATTATTCACATCACTTGCAGCCACTGACACCTGATTCGCTTACACGCATGGTTCGGTTCGGCTAGCTGGCGACAGTAGGCGGCAGGCTATGGAGCAGCGTTCAGTAATCCTTGAAGAGCGACTTCACCGACTCATTCACTGGCAAAGGAGGTCTAATAATTATCCCTCTTCCCTCGGTAAAACAGGAAGTCAGAATGAAGGCTACGCTACGCTTTTTTTCTCCACCAAACCGTGGCGGGATCTGAAACTGTCAGGAAGATATTTTCACGCCATATATTCGCTTTATCTTTATGCATTGCTAGCGCAAGCCGGCACGAAAGGCACGAGGAAGGGAGCAAGAAAGGGTGCCACCAAAAATCCCGTAAGAATAGCCTCCCCCCCCCCCTGCATCTGCCATGCACAGGTGAGACAGTCGCATTTTCGGGGTGTAATCTATTTCATGGCTTGACACCAGTGCCGGTTAAGCATTCCAATCACGTACACAATTTTTTAGTTCCCTCACGCATTAACGCCAGCATGCAATTCGGTTCGGAGGGTGGGATGGTGTTTTTTTTCTTCTCTTCCTTCGGTCACTTCATGCTCCTATCCGACAAGCCATCCGAATATGCTCATGCGCTAATGCTGGGGCACGGAGCCGTGGGGAGCGAACAAAACATAAAAAAAACAACAAAATCCGCTCTCGGGGTTTTCCGGGTGATCTATAACCTTCACAGCGGCAGTCGGTACACTGTACTAACCCACACCCGAAGCCGAATATATGACAGCCATAAGATAATGCCATTCTGGACAGACACATTTCGGTGGGCTACGCCGTAACGGATGGATTACCGTGCCAAAGGATACCGTACCGCCTCGGACCGTACCCGGTGTCCGGAAGCGTCCCTACTGTCCAGCGTTTGACCCGGGCCCGGTTCGTCTTGCAACACTTTCGCTCCGAACGCGTGATCTTCTCGCCGAGTCGGCGGGTGAATGTGAAAGCTTGGAATGGTTTTTTTTTTGCACTGGTGGATTTGCTGGTTAGGTACGGGGCGGGTTTGCACGAATGCGTGCAAAAGGTTGTACGCCGGAAGTGATGGCAATATTTTTACAAAGGTGCAGAAAACGACCTACTTTATTTTAATGAAGCGATAAAGGCGATACTTTTTTATGCTTTTGGTGCAGTAAAACCCACCGGTTCGGTAGGACAAAGTTGAGTCGATTCTTTTGAAACAGGTCGTTATTAGAGTGTAAAAATATAAATGCCAATGTGATAAGAGCTTGTTATCGAACAGCAAAGCGTTTCGTTAGCGTTTCGGAAAAATATCTTGCTCTTTTGTCACTAGTTTCTGTACTTTGTGGTCTAGTTATGATTGCGGTGAGCGTGGACCTCATTTCAAACTATTTTAAGTGGTTTGTAAGACTAATGGGCTGTGTCCTTAGTAGTTTGAAATAAAGTTCATGTAATCTAGTTTGAAGATCAAACAAATAGGCACTTGAATTAGAAAGTGTTGCTGAGCTTTTGAATTTAATTAAATGGGATTTGTCAAATTTTAGCGTCATTTTAATGTTTTAAATGATTTTTGATATGCAACTAGTTCAGCAAGAGTGTCCTTTTTCTCTTAGATAGTTCTAAGAAAAATATTCAATAGTTTCCAAATTTTCTTTTGTTTCGTTCGTGGGAACTTTTTGACAGGTCAGTCAGACAATGTCAACTTGTCTGTCAGCTTGTTTAGGTTGAAGGGCTTGTAAACATACGCACTTCCGTCGTAACTAATTTCCAACAAGTCGAAATTTTATATTTTGGATGATTTTGTATTGTATCGAACTCGGATATAATCTTCAATAAAAAACATCACATTCGGGTTCCCAATCAACGTGGTCATTGGGTGTGATTAAAGGGTACAACAATTCATCAATACAAACACCACGGTCTACATTGGAGGTCTGTAAGCCGTAATACAAACTTAAATACATTCTTTACTGATTGTAAAATAGCATAACTGGAATACTTTATGAAAAGTGCATGAAGGTAACATAAAGGTAGAAACTGTTTATTTGTAAACAGTTTCGGGTTTGAAAGTCAAAAGTTGGTTTTTTAAAACGGTGGTATTGCAAGAGGGCTTTCTTAAATCTTTCTTTCTTTAGCTGCAAAAAATTGTAACATCAGTTGACATTAACTGTTCTCCACAGACATTCAAAGTGTAATACGACGTATTACTGAGTTTTTATTCAACAATATTCTAAATTGTATTAGACAATACCTTGTAAAAATCCAAAACTTCTGTTCATTAATGAGTAGAAAGATAGGAGAAGCAATATTGTCCTCGTTAGCCGACGACGATCATCTAAAATCATCTTGAAAACATCAACGTAACGTAAAAACAGTCCTGCTTGTCCAGTTTAATTTTATAAAAATCAAACTCCTCTTAAATGCAGCAAAAACGTCTATGACGGATTGAATTAAAAGGCCCATTTTCACACATTCACGAAGGAGTTAACATTCTACAATGTTAAGGGGTTAATTTGAATACAATTCGCCCAGCTATTGTTTGTAAAGGATTCTATAAAAAGTATGAAAAGTGTTCTACCTGAATGTAGACAACACATAAACAACGTACTACTGTAGACAAAATTTCAATTGTATATGGATAAATACTGTCTGTGATAATTTCCCTCCCCCAAGTATCAAATTGACAAAATATACAACCGATATAGCAGCAGAATAAATGTCCATAATAGCTGCGTTGCTCGAGGATTACGGTTTATCGGTATCGCATTCAGTTAGCAGCGTAATACTGATCCGTTCCGCTTCGTGAAATGAAAATGTATCGCAAGATTTACTGACCGTTCTTTCATGCTTGCCATAGCGAAAACCGGCTCTCCGGAGATCCCCCTATCAACCCTTTTATCGTAATGCACTCGAACGGCAGAAACCGGGACGGGCCGATAAAGCACGGGAGAGAGACCGAATAAAATACCCCCAATGCTCCCTCGGGCGCACCGGGCAAGCAAGCAGCAGGGGGTCGAGATGATTGTATCTTTCAACAGCCATGTTTGCTACAGGCAACCCGACCGGGTACCGGTACCGCTTCCGGAACCCGAAAACATGTTGCGTGTCAATGTCAAGTAGGTAATTTTGCGAGCGTGCCGTGCGCTGTACAGCCCGCCCTGGACAGACCCGGGGGAGGTTCCGGGCGGTTCCGACAAACGGACGTCAAGATGGCAAAACATGGGTTTTCTGTTGCGCCGTCGAAGTTGGTTCTCCTGATAAGCGCACATTAACGGAGCAATGAAGTGGTTTGCCTTTGTGGGTCCGGGGCCCTGCGAGGCAAAGGGGGTTTGGTCCTTCGGTAAGCGTGGGTGATGCTGCTGCAGATCTCGTGTGTGTGTGTGTGTATGTGTGTTTTTTATTTACTTCTTCTGCTTCCATTTCCCACCGGAGGCACATGTGCCGAAAGAAAGCACGAAGCGTTGCGCATAAGGGTGGCTAAAGAAAAGCCTGGTAAAGTGGTTTTCCAAAGCCCATTTTGCGACGGTGTGGTTGTTGTTGGTGGTGCTGGTGATGGTGGTGGTGGTGTGTGGCATGTGTGAATCGAGTTTCGTTGTTAAGCAAGAAATGGTTATTTATTGGCCTATAGAGATATCGACGCTGGAATCGCAATCCAGTGGTTCGAATTTCCCTCCTTCGTTTCCTGCCCAGCTCGTTCGTACTGCATTCTCCCGTTCTCTCCCTCCATTCAATGCCCCTTACCCCCCCGCCCCCTCTCTCCTCTCTCCTCTCCTCTCCGCCGGTCACACTTACCCATTGGTCAGTGGTGGTAGCCTGCGGATGGTGATGATTGGCCCAGTAGCCCTCGCCGGCATCAGCCCACTGAGACTCGAGCGGCAGTTCCGGTTCCGGTGGCCATAGCGCTGGTTTCGGTGGGCGTGGGGAGGCAGTGTCCCCCCGTGGGCACCACAACACCGACTGTGGGCAACCTATGTTGATGATTTTCAGCAACCAAGCCGCCGATAGCCTGTACAGACACAGGATTGAACCGGTGAAGCGGACGATCGACAACTGCGGGAGGGGGCGTGCGGTGGCGTAACAAGTTGCGACCGCCACCGACCTTCTTGAAAACGGCGATTATCGGCGGGTGTTGCTCACTGCTACACCTCCCTATCCTACGCCGGGCCGGGGATGGTGGGGTCGCTAAAGAAAGTGGCTAAATTTTTCTTCTTCTTTTGATTCGATAAAACTGGGATCCGATAGGCAGAGTGAGTGAGTGGGAGAGCGAGCGTGGCCGGGCGACAGAGAAAAAGAGAAACCGCACAACCACTCGGCGGCACGGGGCGCGTAAATCCTCGTATGATTTTTGTTTCTTTTTTCCTTTTCGTATGCTGTTTTCTATGACATCGTGGTTGAACGTTGTGGTGGCGCATGGAGTGACCACCTTTTACGCCGCTGAGCCATCGAGCGGCCGTAGCAGCGTTAATTTTATTTATTTATTTTTTATTTTTTCACTGTAATCCCTGCACGAACCACACCGATTGACACCACATTTAATCACTGGCTGCAGCACTGTGGTGAAGGTTGCGAAGGTGCTGCGAACACTTCAGACGGACGAGACAGAAGCTAATCAATTTGTTCGACGGCTTTTCGCTAATCTCTCACCGCACCGGGAGATGTTGATAACGGACCGGATAAAAGCGCGCCCCCCAAAAGCGTCACGATGGATGATTAATTAGCGTCATTTCAAAAGTTCAAAAGAGAAGCAAAAATAATAAAAACGCGCAAAAAGCAAACCTAATCTGCTTAAAGGATCGGTTTGGAGGGGTGCAGAATGCAAATGAAGTGTTAAGCAACGTCTGTTTCTCGGGGTTTTATCACAGCGATCGAGAAAAAAAACACCAACACTACAACGCAACAGAATCAAGGATAAATGTCATTTTTTTCTCTTCTTTTTCGCACTTTGTAACTCGCAACCCACTGATGGTAAAAAAGAGGAAAAATAAAAAAATAGCTCGAAGGAAATCGATGAAATGCCAGACGATCATTACGATGGCGCTACGGGTCGGTATCCGTTGCGTTCTCGGAAGGAAAGTGTGGAAATTATTTCCATCACCGCGTACCGGCGCACGCAGCATGGACGCTTCACGCTTGACGTGACAGGGAAAGCGTGTGGCGTGCGTTGAGCTTTTCCGTGTTTCCACCACGATTCGCCACAATTCCGCTCGAACAAGCAGCGGTCCGATGAGGCAAAACAATGATAGTTGCTGCAGTGGTACAGCACAAATGGACCCGACTGGCTGCCCGATGCTGCCCATCCCCTCGTGAGCGACCGGGCGTCTCCATTGAGTGAACCGAGTGAGTGCGTGTGTGCGAGTGTCTCGGGCCGGTTTTGCAAACACCGTTACCATGGAAACCACGGCGGTAAGCATGTCGGTGTCAGTGAACGAAGCATCGGCGGCGGGCGATGAAAGTATTCGCGCGCAGCATTTCAGCTTCATTTAATTTTATCTTTCTACCGCATCCATTCGACTTCATTTTCCTTCATGCTCACTACACCGAAGTCGCCGTTCGACGTCGTTCGTTCGATGAGTCAGAGTTTTGTAAGTAAACGTAAAAAAACCGAAACCGAAACCTGAAGGTAAGGAGAAGTTTGCCCTTGATGGTTTACAAGTTTTCTATCTCTCTCTCTCTCGCTCACGCACACACACTCTTTCTCTCTGTTCCAAGAGTTAACACCCAAGCGTCAGTCACACGACCAAGCATATAGGCGGTGAGCCTAAGCGTATCGAACCGTAAACCTACATGGCGGTGGCCTGTCACGGTGGATTCGGTGGGAAATTTATGTTATTGAAATAAGAAACCAATTTCAGGATTAAACTCGACCTCTCGTGCGACCTGCGGCCGTTACGATGCGCCAAACGCGAGCAAACCATCTTTGTATGCTCGCAGGCTAAAAGTGTGTGTGTGTGTGTTTGTTGGATGCTGTTCCTATCATTCGTGTGGGCTTTCATTACCGGAACCGAATGTAGTATAGCCGGAGCGTAAAAAACCAAACATCGGCATATTATCGAGCAGAATGTTTCTCCGCTTGCCATTTGCTCTGTTTCATTGAAATTATCCGCTGGATGATAGTGTGTGTGTGTGTGTGTGTGTGTGTGTGCGTTTTTGCTGAAGTTTGTCCTATTGTCCATTCAGCTTCCCGGAAAAAAGGCATTAAAAATACGTCCAGCACGGTTTCTGCGAATGGAGGAAAAAGCGTCTACCGTGTCCTTGAACAACTTCTCGGCTGTCGTCGAGTTCAAACAATTCTACACGATCGACGCTTGCAAACGGAAACTTTACCCGTCGCTTGGGGCGGGAAGCGTTGGGTGTGTGATTTCCGATTCTCGACCCGCAAGGAAGCTTTCAAACCGGCGTCGGTTGCAGACAGTGGGGCGTGTTGCCTCGGGCGTTGAAACGGTCGTCCGGAAAACGACGGAACCTTACGTAATGAAAATTTATGTACGACTTTATTTGAATTCTTGGTGTTCCTCGGCCGGCTTGCGGTGCTCATTTCGCTCCGTGTTGTTGATTGAATTGGGTGCACTTGAATTGATTTATCTGTTGGGAATCAATTCGTGAAATAGGCAACGCAAGGGGATGCATGCGAGCCAACACGGGATGGCGTGTTGTTCTTTGTTTCCATGTGCGGAACAAGTTCTAGGAAGTAGCAAATGCGCTATTCATACATCATTTGATTATCCTGTGCCAATTTTATGCGATTAGGTGGCGTTAAAA
>JXXA01012444.1:0-26037 GCA_000956255.1 Anopheles punctulatus | reverse complement strand
GAGAGGGAGAGAGAGAGTTAAAGGAAGACGAAAAAGACCAACTAGTAACATAACACACATTCACACGGAGACATACAGAGATAACAAAAAAAAACAAAAAAAAAACAAAAAAAAACATAAATCAATCGCGGCATATCATCTAGGACAAGTTGATGTTACACCTCCTACAAATATCTGGTTGATCGATTGAGAGAAAGAGAGAAAGGGGATAGATAAGGCGAAAGATAGAGCAAACACAAGCGATCGCTCAAAACAAGCGATCGGAAACGCAAATAAACTGAACAGAGAACTGAACCATCCGGAGAAGGTGAGAGACGTGATTGTACGTGAGAAGGACATTTTTTGTTAAACTGCAATCCAGGCACATCATTCGTTTCTTTTCTCTTTCAAACAAAACATTGGAAAGCTTGTTTTACGGTTCTTTAATTTTCATGAGCGTTGTTTTAGCATTAACTATAAAAAGCATACTTTTATGGTTTACGCAGTAACAACACGACAAAAAAACTAACGCATTCGTTGCTGTATAATGACACGCGAGTTTCGTAACGTATTGCTAAAGTGGAAGCGAACAAAAGGAGAAAAGACTTGAAGCAAATTCGATCCCGCAGACGGAAGGGAATGTGTGCATTTTTTTTCACACTCGTTTTCAACGCCCAAGAAAGGATTTGAACCCGGGGGCGGTTGCGTTTTTGTTTCCCTTTTTTTTTGTACGACTAAACAACCAGAACACAACCCGAAAGAGATGTGATTTAACAGATAATTGTTCCATGTTCTTTTACAGTGCGTTTTTTTTTAATTTTTAATGCTTCCGAAACCTGGTCCTCCTACTGTACGTTCGATTTGAATCGTTTCAATAGCGCAACGGCCCGCTCCTGTTGATTGGCGTCGCGGGCCAGAACCAAAACCTGCAGATGCTTCAGCAACTCGCTCGCTTTCGATCCTATCAGTGCCTGTTGGGCGATTAGTTCTTCCACCAGCACTTCGTACCCGGCCACGGGTTGATGTTGGAAGTTTACCCTCTGCAGAAACTGCAGCAATAAGTGGGTGGTTTGCACACCACCGTTCTCAATCACCTTCCTCACGATGGAACCGTACGGATCGGTGCTGTAGGTCATGAGCCGGCCGAAATTACTTATAGCCGGGTTCATCTGGTTGTTGTAGATGTAGTTAGCCACCAGCTGAATGTAGTTGTTCACGTTCAGCTGCCGCTGGCGGGCCAGTTCCTCGACGGCACTATTCAGCTGCCTCTCTACCGTCTTGATTTTGCTCTTCAGCTCGTTCAGCTGACTGCGATGTTGGGCGCTTGCCTGCGTCACCAGGTGGTTTAGGTTAGCGGTGAGATCTTTCTTCTGATGCTCGTAACGTCGCTTCATGAACTCATATTGTCGCGCATCGACTGTGGTTGTGTTCTGCTTCAGTTCCTGATACCGAAGCTGCAGCAAACGGACCGAGTTGCGTAGTCTCCTGAGCTCACGGGTGCACTGTGGGTTGACGACGGGTTGCGTTTCGGGCTCCCTCTCGGACGAACTTTCCTCCTCGGCTTCATCGGAATCGGCGGACGAAGGCAGTTCAATGTCATCGAGCAGATCAATCAAGGACTCGAGCTCATCCGCAGCCAGGTTACATTTCGGTGCTCTGCTTTGACTTCTCGCTTGTTGCGATTGTGTTGCGGGGATCGTGAGAATTGTCACACTCACCACGGCCAGGACTAGCAGTGTCCATTCGGACATCCCGCCACGATGAAAGTAACGCATTTCCGACGCTTTCTGGCTACCTATTTTACAACAATTGAAACTTTGTGCTTTACTCTCGCTCTTAACACTACACTCGAGCCGTACGAGATGATCGTTTATTCCAGCGAGCTGCTGATAATGTGGTGCGAAGCGCGCTAATAAGAGTACGAACTCAAAGGGGAATACCCATTGATAAGAACTGTTTTTGAATGTGTCGATCGAATAGCTTCCCATTGACGGAACATACGAAAATATATCAAGTCATAACTTATATAACATACATACTTCTTCAATGTTAATCCATTTATGTGCGTGTGAAAAACCGTTAAGATCGTGTGTTTCTGCTATTTTTGTACTAATAGTTGTATTATTTATTCTGACCATTTTTCACTAATCACCAACCACTGTGCAAAGGTAAAGCGAACTGCTTGAAAATTAGTTAAACTACTTTATTAATGCTTGCTGGAGATATAATGATGCTAATCAAACTATTTTCAGCTTTTTGAATATTTTTTTCTTTTTTAAAAGCTTAACTATGATGCTTTTTATTTTAGATTTTGAAATTTTAATATTGTCCACGACAGTAAAACGTATAACGCGATTGATGACAATCTGGCAACACTGGATGTGTCAGTGAAACGTCAGTTGTTTTCCAAAACAAACATTGCATTAGCAAAACAAAACTTTTACCTATTCGACCACCAAAGTTGGTACAACTTTACAAACGTTCTACTTTTGCTTCTGTAACTGTTGGAATGAAAATGGGCGACAATTTCGGCATCCACCGTACCTCGTCGAAGAAAGCGTTGGATATGGCGGAGGATCGCACACAGGGCCAGATCATGAGCGATTTCATGATGCAGCTGGAGGACTACACGCCCACGGTAAGCCCGACGCGAGTGAATGTTTAACCATTTTGGCAAATCGGCGGAAAGTTCCATTATTTGCACTTGTTTTATTTGTGAAACATCCGTTTTCCAGATCCCGGATGCAGTCACTTCGTATTATCTGAATTCGGCCGGCTTTGAGGGTGCAGATCCTAGGATGTAAGCATTTGAATTCCAGTTTGCTTCCCGTTCCCGAAGCTAATAAAACCGTGTTTCCCGTTACAGCGTGCGCTTGATCTCGATTGCGGCACAGAAGTTCGTGTCGGACGTGGCGAACGATGCGCTACAGCACTGCAAGACGCGCACGAATAGTGCACCCAGTTCCGGCCACGGTTCATCCAAGAACCAGAACCAGAAGTCTTCGAAGGACCGAAAGTACACGCTCACGATGGAGGATTTGCAACCGGCGCTGAACGATTACGGCATCACCGTCCGCAAGGCGCACTACTTCGTCTAAGGTCGGAGTGGGAGTCGGCATTAGAACGTGTCGTATGGATGGTGAATGATATGAGTCCCGGCTTTCGTTTATTAAGGTGGAATATATTTTTTCTTGACCTACCCAACCCATAAGGCAAGTTGAGTTTTTTTCCTGCAAAGGAAAGAACATTTACTCTTAGCTTACACGTTCTACGTGCAATATTAGTTCAAAAGAAAGAACGTGTCATTTCCTCCCAACAGTTTAATCTAGTTGCCATCTTTCTTTGTCTCACCTCATCGTGAGCATAACAGTTAAGTCCGGGAGAATGAAAGTTAAGACTCATTTGGCTAGTATTTTTTATCCTTGAGTTGCAGCGACATTCGATAATGGATTTATGTATTTTAAAATTTTAACTTTAAGCGTCATTCTTAGGGAAATTAAATACAACTTTTAAAATGTGTGGAAATATTGGAGGATTTACTTACTTACCCGATTTCACGCACGTTTTGTATTCACTTAAAGCTTCTTTCCACCTCTCCGCTAAACACTATGTTCAAAAAGATTCAATTTAATCTTTGTCTCATAATGGTAATTTTATTTTGTTTTTAAATTAGTCATCTCTGTTTCGTTTGCTTGAGTGTTTGTGTTTTGTTTTTCCAAGGTTTCCCCTTCCTACCTTTCCCTCTTCTGTGTGCTGATTAATGTGTGTCGTTTTTTTGTCTGTTGTTGAAGGGATATTGTTGCTTTACTGTGTTTGTGTGTGTGATCGGACCTTTGTTGCTTTGACCCTGCCACTGTTGCTCGCCAGTATCAAAGCGTCAGCGGCAGGTAAATTAACAGGTGATAGTTATTTGAATTCAAGTATAGCTATAAGTCCATGTAGTCTCCCTAACCGTACGGCTCCATTATCTCAGCTTTCATTAACACAGTGTGTGTAGGGGGAAGTGTGAGCAGGCGATAACATTTTAATCAGTGTCCATTTTTTGTGATTTGCTTTGCGAGCCGCGTATCTTTTTTTATTCTCGTTTTGTTTTTATTTCATCAATTGGCAATTTGGTTTTACTTGCTGAGGAGGGTGTGTGCAGTTTCTGTGTTGTTGTGAGTGCGGGTAACAAATGTGTGATCCATTTTCTTGTAACATTTATTTTCCTTTTGCAAATTTCGCCTTATGTCCTGCTTACTTCACACGCGTAATTTCGTGCTTGTTCATGTGTTCCCGTAAAATTATATTCGATATAGGAATTATGGAACCGGTGCTGCGATGTCATTTTCTGCTTTCCAATGTTTGCTGCAATTTGTTGTCGCGGTACTAAATTCACATTCTCCGTCACCGGGTTGCCGATGCGAAACATTAGATCGCTGCGTGGTTTGACACGCCTACTGAAGCGAAAAAGGAGAAAGATAATAAACATGGTTTCCCGATTGGTTGTTGTTTGCGTGTTTAGCTTCATATGCCTTAACGTTTATCGTTTTAGCCAGTTTTGATCTCTCACTGTCTTGTTGTTCTCAAGTGCTAAAATGAGTTCTAATTAATATGAAAAATTCTAATACACATCTTCATTCGTAACACATATACGTTGCTTGCTTTTGTTTTGTGTAGGTGATTTGTTTGCTCTCCGTTTCCGCAGACTGCCTGCTCCCTGCTTACTCCAGACGATCCTAGTTGAATCAATCTTACTACCGAGGTGCGTGCGTGCATGTATGTATGTCCCCCTCCCCATCGTGTCCCCATTGCCCCCGTTCCCTATATTCGTACCCTCGATCCGAATATGCTCGCTGTCCCTGTTTCATCCCAGACAAAACCACATACACACACACGCACCCATCCTCCCACCGCCCCCTAAAGGATGTAATCGTATTTAAGCCCGGATTCCCATTTGAAATTCTATCACTTTCAGCACGCGCGCGCTTACACACGTTGGAATCCCACCCAGAGCATGCGAACGCGCACGCACCAATTTTTAACCCCAATCTTTGCCTATTCATCATAAACAGAGATATATGTATGCTTTGTGTGTGTGTGTATATATATATATATTGGTATATGTATATGTATAGAATCGTAATCATAGTAATAATGATAGTATTATCTTTCACGTATGCCATTTTCGTGTAGCTGCGCTGTCGTCTTCGTGTACACGGGGTTACACCTACAAAACACAACGATACACTAACTGGAGAACATCTTCACACTCATACACACACACACACAGACAGACAGAAAGACAGCCAGTCAGATATTCATAATTCGCCACAGCCTGCTTCCAGTGCGTGTATCATCAATGCGTTCGAAATGGAGAGTTCTACGAGGGCGTACACGGAAGGTGAAACTTAAGTGTTAGAAACTGAGCCCAAGGCAGACTTGTTAATAATGAGTTTATTAATTCTCCATGTCCTGCAGACCGCACACGATCGCGACTGCAAACCTGCGCCCAAAGCAGGATAGGTGTTAGTAAAAACCATCGCATCAAATACCGCCTACTTGATCAATCTTTTGAAAGTACGACCCAAACGAACAGCATGTAGGTGACGAAATTTGGCGAAATATTCTGCACGGTGTAGGAAATTCTCGCAATTATTAAAGGTGACCAATGGAAGGGTTTACTCTCATTTCAAATCGTGCTTGCATTGCCAACCGGAACCGTGCAAGGAACCGTGCGCACAATGACTACTCCAAATAGTCGGATGAAAATGCTCGAAAATGTTACTAGAGCGTGTCGAACGACGTACAATGTGGCAGAAATTTGCACCTACAAGAATGCAACATGCACTGCAAACCGCTTCCGATAGCGGTGCGTTGAGAATGTGTGAATAAAGCAAAACAAAAAAAGTTTCTCTATCGATATTGCTCGGATCAAGGAGAGGCATCGGGCACGAAAGCTTTGCACCTTTGCACCTTTTAGCGAGGACACAAACCAACCGCACTAGAACGACTGCAGCCTACCCTACGCGCGGCTTACGGCTGTCTGTTGCCTTTCGCACTGCTTGAAATACTACTATTATCATTAATATTGATATTTGACTCGATAGGCGACGCTGGTGGCGGTGACGTGGACGATGAGGATCGCGAAGGGGACTTGGATGAGCTGGTGCTGCTGCTGCTGCCGCTGCTGCTACCGGTGTTCGATGCACCGTCGTTGTTTTCTACCGCTAAAATCACATGTTTGCCACCGTGCACTTTGGCCGGTGGTGGCGGGGGCGGCGGTTCCGCGGTGCCACCACTCGCGAGCGATCCCGACGCGCTCGAAAACGTGGACGAAATGGTGGAGCCGGTCTGGTGGTGGTTGGGCGATTCCGGTGAAGCGGGCGGTGCCGGTTCAGCCATCGAGCCGGTGCCGTTTGTACTGCGCGGTACGCGCCCCGCCGTTTCGAAGAAGATCTCCGGCAGGCTGGTGCTCTGCTGGATGCGGTTGGTGCTGGAATCGAAGTGCAGCTTGTGGATCTTCTTGAGCGGATGGTGCGGGATGGGAGCGGTGGATCCACCACCGGTTCCTCCACCACCAGCTGCTCCACCTCCAGCACCTCCACCTCCTGCCGAACCAGTTTGCCCTCCAGTCAGTGCGATCGTGGTTGGCGTTCCGGACGGTGGGGAGGAACGTCCGATCGTTACCATCATGCTAGCCGGAGCGCCCGCCGCCGTCTTCTGCGGATTGCGATGGTGCTGGTGCTTCGACGACGAGGATGGTTTGTAGCTGTCCCGGCTGGCGTTGGTGCTGGTGCTGTAGCTGTTGTTGCGGCTGCCGCTGCTGTTGCTGCTGCTGCTGCAGCTCAGATCGTACTCGTCGTTCGGAATGTTACTGCCACCGGCGGTGTCATCGTGCGCCAATCCCACCATACTCTGCGCCCCACCACCGTTCATCTTCGCCATCATCCGACCGGAACTTCCCGCACCGTCGATGTTGTTGATGCTCTTGCTGTTCGAACCGCCAGCGATCGGGCCGTTGCGCGCCCGGCTCGATTCCCCACTGCCCCCGGCCCCCGTACTGATCACCTCGTTCATAATGTCGATCTTGGAGTCGTAGATCAGCTGGCGTATCTTCTGGTTACTGTCCTGTATCATATCCTCCAGCGAGTAGTAGTAATCGTTATCGCCAGCGAGCGACGCACCGGCCGCAGCTGCTACCGCCGACGGACCCATGGCGAGCGGGCGATGATGCCTACGGCTAACCGCACGCCCCGCCATCCATCCGCTACCGCACGAAGGCGAGACCGTCCCCAGCATGCCACCGAAGTAGTTGCTGTTGCTCACCCCATTGTTCAGCTTGTTCACGTGTATGATTTTGTAGTGCGAATCGCGCGGATCGTGGCTCAAGTTCTTCATCAGCAACGTCTCGTACTCGCAGGCACTCGCCGAACCGGAACCACCACTGCCGGAACCACTCCCACCACCGCCACCACCACCTCCACCGCCTCCGCCGCCATTCATGGGGCCGAGCAGAATTTTCCTCTTGCGGCGGTGCTTTCGATTGTTCTTCAGGCTATAGTTGTGATGATCATCGTCGCCCGAATCGATAGTCTGCCCTCCGACGACGACGCCGTCGTTGTAGAGCAGCGGACCGCCATCGGTGCCGGCACCACCGTCCATCAGATCGGCTACGGCAAGCTCGTCGTCGTCGTCGTGATGAGCGTAACCACCGCTCAGTCGGTTCGGCTGCTGATGGCACAGCCGATACTTGCCCAGATGCTTGTCGTACATGAACCGGGTGGTCGGTTTCATGATCGACTTCAGCGGAATGTCCGCCGTGCTCACCCCACCGCCGATGACGGATTTGAACGACTTCGGTGTATCGCCGCTTGCCATCAGTGCCGCTGCTGCCCCGAGATGATGGTGCCGGGTGAGATGATCACCGACCGCCACCACCGGCGCCAAATCGTCATCCACGCCCAAAACGCCACCCGCAGCATGCCCACCGTTCAGGTAGTTGATGTGGATGGGCGAAATCTGCGGCTCCGGGCTGCCCTGCTCGTCATCGTTCGGCGTGAAGTACACCGACGCCTTGCTCTCGTCGACGCTCTTGGCGGAGAAGTTTTCCAGATACTTCAGTGCGTACTCCGAGCCCAACACCTTCGCCGGCGGGTTTTCGACGCCCTCCAGCTGCGAGAGCTTCTCGATTTTCGCCTTCAGATACACCTCGAAACCTGTGGGCCGAGGAGAAGAGAAACAGTCGGAGAGGGTTGTATTAGCGTCCGAGCCGAACTAGACACTACGCCACAATATCGTCGTATGTAGGGGCGTGATATATTACTTGCACCGAGCACTCTCTTCCGCAGCGACCGGGCTATGGAATACAGGAGCCATGGAATGATTTAATGTACATGTTCACTACACCAACCAGTTCGCATATTTCAGCCACCGAAACCGTTGCCTACTATGCATCAAATACCTGTTAGATTGCTATTGCGACGGTATGAACGCCACGAAAGCGTTACATATTAAGTGTAAATCGTTAATCTACATGCAGCAAACAATCTCGCCACAATTTTAACACCCCAAAAGCCGTACTTTGCATCGTTGCCATTGTTAATCTGGTAAGACCGTGCACGGTGGCTCTACGTGTAATATTTCTAACTTCGTTTCTACCAGCGTTTAACTGTTTACATATTTTTTACAGATTTCGATTTATATTTCAATATTTCAGTAGCGCATTGGATGGCAGTAGCGGAAGGAGACAGAAGGCATATAAAGAAGGATACTTTGTGCGTTAAAAGAAGGGAAAATAATAAAAAATACTACAAAAAGGTTCATTTGTAGAAAATGCGTTTAAATATCTAACACTGACCAAATTTACCAAATTATTGAACAAAATCGGGTTCTTGGATATTATTTACGTGTAGAAATATAATTATACGAAAGCAATCCCCACCTACGTCGTACGTTGCTGTTAATTGTTAGTTTTGGTGAGTTAATTTAAAACGATTTATAGCTCACGGTTCGTGCGCAATAAAGCAGCGTAAAATGTCGTTTCGGAACCAACTTCCAACACGACGAGAAACGGTACAAAACAAGTGCAACTTCTTCATGCCTGCATGCAGCTAGAGCATAGGGGGAAAAAAAGTCCTCCAAAGGGTTGGAGGGAGTTCCCGGGACGGCCATTCTCGAGCGTGATACATCAGCTGCTTAGTGGCCTGTGTCAGGCGGAGTTCAAGGACTTTTGCCCGCTGCTTTTTGCTACGTTTGCTGTATGCACAGCGAAGCGCATGGACGAGAAAATATCCCGGGAAAAGTAGAAACGGCCACAGCAGGAAGTATTGATTGGCTCCAAATAAAGTAAAAAAATACGACTAAAAACACAACTCCTTCCATCATCGGGCACGGCTGCATCCAAGCAGAAGTGCAACCTTTACCCAGTTATAGCTTCCTTTCCTAGTTCCTTTACCACCCTCAACAAAATGGGCAGCAGGCTCTGGTGTGTCTGTGTGCTCGGCGCGTTCACGCGACAGTCGGTGGGGGTGGGGGTCAAGGTTAATGGTCTCTGTTTTCGTAATCGAGCTACTTATTGCGCCTTTCAAGTACACTCCCTGGACGAAACGAGCAAAGGAAACCCGGGGTGAAATATAAAAAAAAACTTTTCATATAAACCGAGCGCACACATGTGCTTGTAATGGGGCAATGGCGAACGGTGCTTACCCGTGCCCCTGGAGACGGTAATGTGGAAACGAAACATTCTATTTGCCTCTAGTTTTTTTTGGGGTACGCTTCGTGCACCCCGTATGCATGGGGACGGAACGGGCCAGTTGGGCTGATGTTCCAGCATGAAAATGGTCATGTTTTCGCTGCTGTCACTATCAAAACAGCAACTAATGGCCCGTCAGCACCGTATGTCGTGTTTCTCTCCGGTGGAGGTGGTCGCCAAGTGGGATGATTTTCGAGGGGAGCAAAACCCGCGGGGCAACCGTTTGATTGTAGCGGAAGCGTTACAACGTTTCATGGAACCGCACAAAGCCGAAGCGAAATTGAAATCGAATGGGTTGAATGATGGCTCGATTGAAGAAATATTGCAGGCAACAGTGGCACTGGCGAAGGGATTGAAACGATGATGAAAGCGTTAGTGGTAAGCATGATTTGCGCCTAAATGGTTCGTACAGTGCGGCATAAATAGGACAGCCGGCGGGAGCGATGGGGAGCACATATATTTTACAGAAATCAAATAGGTAAAAGAATTTAATCAGCTAAACAATATTGCAGCCATTTCACAGACACACGACGTTCGATAGCAAGAATTTCCCAAAACACCAGTGCATGACGAAGGAATGCTCCTCTCCAGGAGCAGTTGCTGTTAGCTGGTTTACAAATTTACATGAAAACGAGCAGTGAGAACGCAGATAGAAAGGGTACGAGAGCGCACACACACACGAAACAGATCCCCCGGCATCGACAGCGATATCATCACTTTCCCGAACGACACACAGTATAACTTAGCGTACATAAAAAATGATGCACTAAACGGTAGATATAGGATGGAAAGAATGATGAACGTGCATAAGTACTGCACGGATCGGTACGTTACCATTGCCCCGTTGCAAACAACGAGTGCGCACTTTCTACGCCTCCTCTCGCAAGCGGTCTCCGTGGCCAGAACGCAGCTTGGGTGGAGGGGAACACCGAGGGAGGGATGCGGACGGCCGTACGCACGTTTTGTCGATGGATCGATGTTTGTTTTGCTTCCGTGGTTGTTTGTGTGGGTTGTGTTTTGTTTTCCGGGTGCCAGTTTAAAGTTTTCTACTACAAATTTTTATTCCTACACAGTGTGTGTGTGTGCGCGTACTTCTTAGATACTTGTGAAACAATTAAGAAAGAAAGGCTAATCGAACGTTGCTGTGTGCTTACAACTTGGTGATCTGCTCGATTCGTCTCAGCTCGTAGCGTGAGCCTTTCGAGCGACACGACACACACGCACACAAACAACCATTTTGAGGATGTAATAAAATGTTAAAGAAAAGAGAGAAAGAAAGAAAAACAAAAGAAAAACCATACCATTCGCGCGTGGAGAAGAAGTGGGCATGGTGGCGTGAACGGAATGGGATAAGGTTAATAAAAACGAGAACAAAAACAAAAAAAAAACGTTACTAACAATCGCTATCTACTACTGAACACTTTGGAAGGGGGAGATGTGGATTCGAAGCTCGGTTTACGGATAAAAGCGTTGTTAAAAACACTATTAACTAGCTAAGAAAGAGGTAAGCTAATCTACTAATCTGGTTGGATTCAACGTTGGCGAGCTACGGCAACGCGAACTCGCGATCATACTCACCATCGAAATCTTCATCCTCTTCGTTGCGTCCCCGGCAGTTCTCGAAGTAGAAGCTGGGCAGGTTTTCCAGCACCTTGTTCAGCGTCTGCTGCTGGTACTTGTAGCCCTCGCGCAACCGGAGCGCCTGATGCGCGCTGAACTTTCGGATCTTGTTACGCTGGAACACGTAGTTTTCCCGCACCCACGTCAGCTGACCGGTGGAGTAGTCACGCACGCGGCGTACCTGTGTGTGAGAAGCAAGCAACCGATGTGAATACGGTTTGGTTGCAGCCGGCTGTGGGGCGGTTCATTTGTCTACCTACCTGATCGTAGTACTGATCGCGAAGCGTCGTCAGGTGATGCGTACCGATGTCACGAATCTCGCGCAGATGCTTCGCCTGCGTCGAGTAGCTGCTCTGAATCCAATCGACCTGCTGCGCACAGTTGTCCTTAATGCGGTGGACCTGGAAGCGAGAGCGACACATAAAGGATGGTGTGTGTTGTGAAAGAAACGTTTCGCCCCATCACGGTAACTTACCTGCTGCGTGTAGTTATCGCGCAGCCGCTCCAGCTGCTGGCTCTTGTAGTGTTCGATGTTGTCCAGCATCGCGTAGATCTGGCGCGCCTTCGAGGACGTTTTGTCGTTCTTGTAGCAGTAGCTGCAGCAGTTCTGACAGATCAGATCGATGATGCGGAAGCGGATGAAGATGCGCCGAATGCCCTGGAAGAGGAGCGTCAGCGCCAGGAAGGAGGCGGCCGAAATGGCACCGGTGATGATGCTACCGATCTTGACGCGGTAAAACACGATTGGATCGATGTACAGGCTAAATATAGCAGTGACACAGCACCGATGCGAAGAAAGCGGATGGGGAGAAAAAATAACGACATGAAAATATGAGAAATATATATTACATTTTCAGCGCGCAGAGAACGGAAGGCTTCAAGGCGAGCCGGAGGACCCGAGCGCAACGGAAAATTATACCGCAACTGTGCGCTGCCTCTACCCTTCTTCTCGCCGCCGACTGAGGGCTATCAGCATGAATTATTCATTTTCACGATGGCGAAAGTCAAAGTCAATTCGAGAGGTACATCGTATCGATAAAATTCTCCCAAAATGCACCAGTGAGGTTTGTGGGGCCAGCACGTTGGCGGGGTGAAGAAAACCCGCAAAGGTGCAATCGATTTCCATCGGCTTACCAGGAGACGACCCAGAAAACGTTTCTATGGTACGACCCGCTACGCTTCTTGAACCGTACAAACTTTTCCAAAAATGCATTTCGTTCTGATTATGCATGGACCGAAATGAAGTATTTGCAGCGAGCGGAATGGCACAAAGACAAACACCGTTCCAATGAGGGTATCTAGCAGCGCTTAAAAGGGTCGTGCTCGTTTGTTTGGTCTTGGGATAAATCGGAAAATTTCAAACGAAATGAAAGATTGCGGATTGGGCGGATTTGAGACGGTTTGATGCCGCTTGTACGTAGTATAAACATTACGTAAGTGGTAAAACTTGATAGCGCAGACGTATCAATTCACACGGCCGTTGGAAATATGCCAACAAATGGTTTTTGCTGCAAATAACTTCAATTTCGTTTGAATAAAGGTGATACTGTCTATCCGACGACTAAGTAGACATTGAAAAAAAACCCTTAAAAGCAAACGAACAACAAAACTCGCAGTCTCGGCTTTAGCACCTACCGGATATCGGCCGTCGCATTGCCCATAATGTTGATGGCGTAGCACGTGTACAAGCCACTGTCGCGCCGGGAAATGTTGTGGATCCTTAGGAACCCATTCTCCAGCAGCGTGATCCCTTCGTGCAGCCCATCGCCCGTCACGTTGTCCATCGTGAGCATCTGGAACTCCACCGCCTGCTGATACTTTCGGCTGCCTCCCCCATTGACGCCCTCGTCGTCCGTATCGAACAGCAGCGACTTTTGGTCCTGCTCCTGACTGTGGCGCAAGATTTCGTTCTTCGGCGTGATCCAGATGATGTCCGGCGGTGGATTTCCGGTAAACACACACTCCAGCACCGCGTCCGACTTGAGCAGATGCATCCGGCTGTCAGAGGCCTGCAGCAGCTCCGGCTTGAAGCAGCTGATGTGCTGCAGTACCCGCACGATATCGCCCGGGTAGCCGTTGCGGCACTTCAGCTCGGACAGCCGGAGCAGATCGTAGATCTTCTGCGTGTTGTTCTCCGCCTGCAGCTCATCGATCCAGCTCAGGATCCAGTACATGTGGCAATCACAACCGTAGTCGTTGTCGAGGAAGTTCGCGTACTGAAGCTCGTGCAGCGTACGGATCTGCTCCGGGATGTACATGATATCGTTGCTGCCGACGTCCAGGTAGCGCAGCCGGCGCAGCTCCCCGATCTCCTTCGGCAGGCTTGTCAGTCTATTGTTCGACAGGAGCAGCGTCTCCAGGTTCGGCACGTTCCGGAACACGCACGGTTCGATCTCCTTCAGTCGGGTGTTGTTACGTATGGACAGGTAGCGCAGATTGCGCAGTATCTCCTTGTTCACCGTGTGGTTGTTGCGCGACACCCAGTTGCTGAGCGATTCGAGGTTGGTCGCGTCCAGGTGCAACCGCTCCAGGCTGCGCTGGCTGGCAAAGATCGAGTTCGGCAGCGAGCGCATCAGGTTGTTGCTGAGATCGAGCGACCGCAGCGACCGGAGCGCCGAGAAGACCGTCGACGGCAGGATGTAGATCTGGTTCTGGTTCACGTTCAGGTAGCGCAGCTCGTCCAGCGTGTCGAACGCGTTGCGATCGATAAACACCAGCTTGTTGGCGGACAGATCGAGCAGCTGCAACCGGCGCAACCCGTACAGCGCGTTCTTCGAGATCTTCTCGATGATGTTCCCGTTCAGCCGCAGCACGCGCAGCTGCTTGTTGAGCAGGAAAAAGTTGTCCAGGAACGAGACGAGCATGTTGCTGGCGAGATCCAGCACCTCCAGCGCGCGCAGCTCCTTGAACACCTGGAACGGCACGACGTACAAGCGGTTGTGCGCGAGATGCAGCTCGGTCAGGTTGCCCAGCCCGGCGAAACTGTTCCGCGGAAGATCGTGGATCGTGTTGTTCGCGAGATTCAGCACCCGCAGCCGGCCGAGCGGCCGGAACAGGTGCAGCGGCAGCTCGCCCAGCCGGTTGCCGTGCAGGTCCAGCTCGACCAGGTTCGGCAGATCGTAGAAAATATCACTCGGAAGATTGTGTAATTGATTCGCGGACAGCTGCAGCAGCTTCAGCCGCTCCAGTCTGCTAAAAAAGTCTCTCATTATCGTGCTAAGTTTGTTTGCGCTTACGTCTAGTATCAGCAGGTTGCTGAGCTTCCGGTCGTCCCGGGCGAAGGTCAAGGCGAGCTGCTGCTCGGTCACGTTGCTGGCGCGCCACCGCACGATCTCCAGATAGTTCTCGTTCTTCAGCGCCAGATGGTCGGTGACCGGGCTTTGCACCGGGACCCGCTCGAGCAGGATGCCCTTGTACGAGTTGACCGGGCGCAGGTACTCCTCGTTCACCGCCCGCAAGCTCGTGTCCGAGCAGCTCAGCACCTTCAGAAAGCTATTTACATCTTCGGTGTCATCATTGTAGGTTGGATAGTCGGACTGGGGCGGCGGCGTGTCCGCCGTCGGTACCAGCGGCGTCAGATCGATCCGGTGGCGACCGACGTCGGTGGTGTCCGCGTCCGTGTCGTCGGCGGCGGACGGCAACGTCGCGAAGTAGCTCACCGAGACGCTGCCGTACGAGGACGTTAGGGCACATTTCGTCTGATCCGTCACGCGTACAATGAGGAACAGCTGGGCTAATATCAAGACGACTTGCGTATGCAGATGCATCTTGACTGTAGTGGCAATAATTTGCAGTAGGATTCGCTGTCGTACAGATTACTCGAAAGTCGTTGAATCCATTGAGCTACCAGAAACCACTGAGGCATCTTTTACACTATATCTGTAGCGAGAAGAAGAGAACAAGAAGACGAGAACATTTTAGTGAGACTATTTTTTTTTCTCTAGAGAACTCTAGAATTATAGTTTAAACATGTAGAAATATGGACGAAATAATTGAGTTCTTGTGACTAACAACTGGCTGGTTACTGTTTAGTATAACTACCCTGCAACAGATGGCGCCACTCATTCAAATATGACAAACTTTGCCAATAAGCAATGCTATCCATTTCAACTTGATACTCCAGCTTAAAAGAGGTTGAAGTATATTCGTTACTAAAACTCGGTACTATTTAAATGCTAATTAATCATTCTAGCACCAAGCACCATTGTCAAATACGGTTAAAAAAGCACATTTTGCTCACATTCATTCCATGTATGCAGCACTACACCGCACGGATAAATTTCCTTCCCATTTTATACTTCACATCACGCACGGTATTATGGTTTAGTTTTCCGCACAAAAAAAAAACAACCCACCCTCAACATTGACCGGCGAAAAAAGGCAACAAAACCACACACGCACACCCACAATATACCGACCGAAAAGCTTAACCGAAAAAATACCACATCAAAGCCACATTAGCATTCAAATCGGGCTCCACTAGGCAAGGCGAACCAAGTATGACACCGTTCGGTTTGTTTGGTCCCATTTCTCCTCCGCCAACCCAAACCAAAGAACGTTGTTACTACGCTGGTGTGCGGTGGGATTCAGAACCAGTCAAGCCAAAAGGATGCACAGCAAGAATTTCGAAGAACACTTTCGGAGCGCTTTCGTTATTAATATGCGCACCAAACACGCCACAAAATTGGGATTAAAAAGTGGCGGTAAGATCGTGCGATGGTTTAAAGTGTACAGTCACGGGTTGCGGTATGTAGCTGTGTATATCCAGCCGCACATTATTTTGCCATTAAGCTACCGGGAGCATGAGCAAGCTGAGTTACATAATGAGGTTTTGTAGATATAATTGATTGCCTCAAAAGGTCACCCATCTTGGGTGATGAATCCCACCACATGCACTGCCCCAGATTTCGAGCAAAAGATCCCATTCCCAGGCGGGACTCCAGAAATCAAATAAAATTCCACACCCAGTGGCAGTGTCAATTTTACGACCGTTCACATAATTGGTCCGATCTGTCACATCCGTGTCCGTCGATCGTGGTTAATAAAATTCCATCCGCCAATCGTCTCCCCCAGACGCCCCAAACCCCGGCAGAAGAAAAAGCAGTTCCCCGGGCGGGGTAGAATCTCCAGCACCACTTAAAACGCAGTCAGTAGCGTGCGAGACGACTGTTTAAGCTGTCAACAGTTGGGCAGAACCAGCAGCCGAAGCCCCTGGAGCGGGGCCATAGCGATGGGCAAGCAATGAATTTCAATTTAAGGCGAGTATTTCGCAATATTCATGCTTCCACAGCGGGGAGAGAAACAGTGACAGCAAATGGTAACCGGTACCGAGACAACGAAGCACGTTTCTTTCCTCCATCCTGCTCCTTCCGGGTGGATTTTCGTACGGCCCGAGCTCGGTTGGCTCGGGTTTCCGACTCCGGAAAAAGCAAGCTCCCCAAGTGGTGTCAGAGAAGTAAATGTTTCGTTTGTGGTTCGTGTTTCTCCACTCATTTCCGCTAGCTGGCGATGTCGAAGCCCGTTTGATGACAGTGCGAAAGTGTCGCGTGGTTGAATACGTCCAAATTGGTGGGTGCTTTCGGGTTCAACGGACCCACAAAAAAGTCAGGCAGGAAAGCTGGTCGATCGATTTTTGGTCTGCCTGGTACGATGACGGTCGCCGTTCGCCGGTAGCAGACCAAAGTCAAGCGAAGGTGAACAGATCACTCCGTGTGGTGCTGCTGTTTGGAGAACTCGAACGAGAGCACTACTCTATATGCAGCCGCACGCACCCATTTATACTGTCCATCTTCGTTACTGTCATTCGAAGAGGACGCGTTTTTAGGCAACCGAGTATCATAAAGATTGAAACACCTCACAAACACGCCACTGAAATGAACGAAAAAATGCATACGATGACTTCGGTCATTAGTAACCTTCAGCGAGCCGGCAGCAACATTGGATGTGCATTAGTTTGATGAGTGGAATTCGATCTATTATTGACGCGAAGGAATGTTCCTGTAGTAACGGCGCTAAGCAAACGCGCCGTCGTATCAATCCGAAAGGCAACCATTCGACAAATAGTATCAGGTTGTTGGTGTTGTTCTTGGGCAAAGCAATAAAAAAAAGCATTTCATCAATCGAACGCCCGCCCTCCGACACCATATCACCGCACCATCCGCTACGGAAAATGATGGATGGTGTTAAATATAAATATTGTTCCACGATGAACGGCGCAACCATTACCAACGATGGTGATTTATTTTTCCACCGCAAATGTGTACCGTTCATGTTCGGCATTGATAATTCAAAAGTGTTCCAAACCCGGATGCTTATGGTTGTAAAAGTAAAACATTGTGAAACCAAACCGGTGTAATAAAACATTCAGTGCATTTGGTTCGTTCAGCGGATTTAACATGGGCTTTTCGTGGTGCGATGTTATTGTACTTGTTTTCGTCACAAATGTTTACAATTAATCTGTTTTTTTTTTATGGAAACCCAACGTACGGGAGATAAAGATAAGCTCATAATAGAGTAGTTGTGCAAGTACGTCATTATGTTTATCCGCTATCGACCAAAATCATTCCCACTGTTCCACATTGTGAAATTTGTTGAGGCGCCCGTAGTCCGATTATTTATCGTGACTCTTTGCCGTGTATCTTCTAGAAATATGTCCAAGATAAGAGTAATTCTGTCTCTCTCTCTCTCTCTTTCTCTCTCTCTCTCTATGCCTCTGCCTCCTCGCATATAATAATACAATAGCTACACATGAATCACACGAAGCACGATAAACTTTGCCCAGGCATGCAGCACATCGTCTCAGCAGTCCTCAATGACTTAGATTTTATTTTATAGCCAGGGATTGGTAAACATTCCAAGAAAATAGTTTTTTTTTGTTATGAAACAGAATTTATTAGTGGATAATTATTATTATAAATAAATTATCACAAGCCATAGAGTAACACTAATGATTTAAAAAACAGTAAAAAATGCATACCAGAAAAAGCAAAAGATCAAAATACAAATACTTATAGGTTCAATATGAAGCTCTTTACTCGATAAACAAAAATAAAATTCGAAAAATAAAAATTACGTTGAAAACACTTGTTGAAATATATGCCAAATAATCTTCTTCACGATAAAATTTAAAATGGAAAATCAAGTTCAAAGTATTGCAGCCGTACTTTTCACATTGCTGACCCCTGGTACTGTTCAAGCCAACCGTTCTTTTCGTTCGCTTCGCTGTACTGAACACTTTTTGGCTGCTAGCCACGCCGACGGTGTTCCAGTCAAAAAAATTTAAAAAAAATGACAAACGACTCCTAGGTCAATGCCACCTTTTGACCAATATTTAGATAGTATAATTAAAACATGCTTATAAGCATTAAATTGTAAAGAAATACAACATATGCAGAATGATGTTGAAAACAATACGATGGAACAAATTTTCCCTTCGCCGATTCACCAATCGTTCCGCGTCTCAAAGCGCACTCGTTCTAACTTTCAAATGAATCGAATTCGTTTGGCCTCTTTCCTCTCCCCTGAGCAACATTCGTTCGAACGCTAGCGATAAAAATGTCGCCATTTATCTCTTTCGTAACGGATGACCCTTTTAAATAGTTATATTTCTGCTTTACAACCGTCGGTCGATAAAAAGCATCAACACGCGGCATACGAGAAAAAGAGAATGTGAGTAGAGCGATAAAAAAATCCACACAAAAAAAAACCATCACAATACGCACTATAAACATGAGATAAAATTAGTACTGAGTAATAAAACAGTTCGCTTTCATTAACAAATTGCATTTGAACGCGTATCGGTAAACGATACAAGGGATGTATCGATAAAGGAGAAACCGTATGCGTAATTGGAAGGAAAATTGTGGCTCGGTGCAGTGTTCATTATGGTTGATTAATTTTATATACCGCCCCACAGAACGCGTACGAACATGGTGCGTTGGAACAGAAAAGATATTTATGGGAAATATTTCTTTTGATCTGCTACTGAATGCACTGAATCCACATCGATTCTATGGAAACGTGAGTGATGATGGACGTGGCACATGAATAATATCCATCGAAGCACTAGCATCAGACTGGAACCGTATGGTCGATGGTCCGACCGAGACACCAACGCGCCAACTCCCATTATCATCGAGTAGTGAAACTGCTCGCTCTATAAATTATAAATATCTGCTTAAACCAGTCCTATCTAAAGGTCGTATTCCGGTTCGAACCAACACAGCAGCCAATGTGCTGGCTGGGTTTGAGAGATTTGTTTGCAGAAACATGCTGCATTCCTGGCGTGCTTTATGCCCCACTCAAATGCCACTTAAATGCCGCCACAGCGCCACCAGCTCTCGCATTCAATCGAATCGCCGGAGGAGGAGAGGTGTTACAAAAGAAACAGCAAATAATGCGGAAAATTGAAATCACAGAGGATGCTCCCCAAGGGTTGGTTTAACTTTCAGGCTTTCATCCACCAGGGATGGTATGTTTGCCACGAGTTTCAGATCTACCAACAAGAAGATGTATAGGTAAGCCTGGAACAGATACATAATATTAGTGATTTACATTGTTTTATAAAAGTTTAAAAAATTGAAAAATATTTTCTATTATTTTTTCTGTAAAAAAATAGATCCCTGTATTCTTTACTTTTAGTAAATAGCATGTTTTTCTATCTAATCCATCTTCCACTCCGAAAGCCTCCATTTCTGGACCGCAAAATTTATTGCATTAAAATTAATTTAATCATCTCAACTACCGGATTCCCACCTACAATTCAGCCCGCAACTGAGCCATCAAGCGATAGCCAACTATCAGGGTTAAATTAACGGAAATCATTCGACGGATCGGTGGCAAAGATGCCTTTCCCGTGCAACTGCACACCAAGTGTGTCGCCACCTTTGCCCCTTTGGGATTATACTCCCAAGGGAGTGGAAAAAATATCACGTTGCGATGCCAGGAGGAGCCTGCCGGAAAGGAAACCCGAGCGGGTATTCCGCGGGGAGCACGTCAAGGATAAGAAGATGCTTCCTTCTGCTTCCTTTGCCGATGCGAAGACGATGATAGGCGGTTGCGGAACGACTTCTTGTCGCCGTGCAGCTTTTTACAGGCATGCCTGGTTACGCGAGCGTATTTGTTGAGCTGGAATGGTGTCCTACAGGGAGACGCCTAAGGTCGCACCTGATCGTGATACGGGTAGTTTCTAATTAAATGCACTGCACCTTCCTTCATGCACACAGCCATCGGCTTGAGCAGGTTATGTTCGTTATCATACCACCGCTGGTGTAGCAGCTGTTACTTCAATATCAACGAGTTTTTCGCACCTCCCAATTGGCCTACTGAAAAGCTCGCAGGTTGGAGGTGCATTATACGTTTCAAGTGTTTTTTTTTGCACACATAGACGAGATTCTTCAAGGCCGTATCCACAGGCTGATGATGATGGAAGAGCGAACAATTTTTTTTCTCCAAACAAAAATATAACGAGGTTAATTTTATCTCCTTTGAAATCGTTTTTTTTTCTCCAGCATTCATTTTTTTATAAACTTATAGTAAAATCTTTTAATGAAATTATATACGAATGTATGAACATAATTGTGAATTTTGTAAATATTTGTTTCCTCCTTCTCTGCACTCCTCGATGTAAATATAAACGAAAAATAATGTTTGAACCAATAAGTTGATCTGGCAAGCGTTATTAATATGCTCGACTAAGCAGAATACAAATAACACCCGTCAGCGAATGCACTGCAAGGCTCATAAAAACGAGCGTACAGCACTTGACTGCCAAGCCACAACATGAAGATTGGCTCCTATTTTTACTGTACAGTACGTAACGCATATTGTTAATGATTTTACTAGTTGAAAAATATTTGTAAAAATACATTTATAGAATTGCTATATTTTTATAACAATGGTGCCTATCTCTCTACTTAAGTTTCATGGTCATAAGGTCATGTTTTTACGTATCATTCTGTGCAATGGAAACCATTCATTCGGAAGAAAAGTAACAAAAAGTAAGCACCGCTCTGAACAGCAATAACGCGATGAAATACCTGAATGACGAAAATATTAAGAGCGGAAAGTATTTAACGAATTTTCCGCTTACGCCCATACAACTTCATGAAGCGCCAATTCGAAACGAGAGAAACGGAAACCCACAATAAACACTGTACAACGAATGTACGATAAGAAGGCGTCCTTTTTGCCACCATCGTTGCTTTGGATTCGCAAAACTTTTCCAATTAATGTACCATTTCACAAAGTTCTACCTAAAGCAGCGCAAATCAATTAGTGCAACATTCAAAGTCAGACGTTCGCGAAACGAACTATAAATCGTTTTCATACGAATTTTAACGCATCTGCTGCTCACACTCGCTTCAGATTATGTGTTTTATTGTTTTAGTGAGATGTAGATATAAACCAGCGAAATTTTATTTCCACAAAAAATTAACGTGCTAAAAAGTGCTTCAACCCTATCTTGGGTTCATCGAAATATCACTGGGACGAACGGTTCATCAAGGCTGGCGTGAAACAACAATACCGAGTGAAGGATCGCTGCTGGCCGGCCGATCATTAACTAAAGTGGCTGGATAATCTCATTACATTTTCCAGACGCGACTACGCTAACAACGCTAGCACGGGTTTCATTAGTCGTGATTATGCTTTCATAAGCGTGGGACTACTTTCAGCAGCGAGCGATACCGTCCTGAGGTTGTGGAACATTTTTCCACATCGCTCACCGAAAGCAGTTTTATTTACTTAATTGCATTAATTAATTGCAAACAGTGGAAAGCGATGGGTTCGGAATGGGACGTACTTTGCTACAAAGGTGCACCTAAAGTAATGAGCTTTGCAGGCGTATTGTTAACCTCGTTTAATTCTAGATAAATCTTGTTGAAACAAATATTCTCTAAAATTGAAAAACTGAGCTTTAGAGCACAAAACAAGGTTTGGGAAAAATCATTGCTTTATTGCTTATTGATATTCTACCATTTTTATTCAATTTTTCCACCAGCAACCATGGAAAACTATTTCTCTGTAAGGAGCTACTGAATGTTAGTAGCATTGACCATGAAAAAAAATATTCCAGTCGTGCTCCCTTACCACCCAGCTGCTGTAGAACGTGCGAACGATAGGGAAAGGCAAGCGAAACCATAACCATGACCCTCGGCGAACACAAAAGAAAAGCTTGCTACTTTCCTCATCCCCGCTGGTGCGGGATTTTTTTTTGCTCCTGTAGCAAAAAAAGAAACGAATGTTTAGATTGATCTGGAATGTGCTTCCGCGATAGGTGTAGGTGTGTGTTGGTGCTGTGCACGGGCTCACCCTCTGGCTGGTTTCGTCCTCCACAGCCGCACATTTTATCGTAAGCGACCAGGCGCCTCCATGATTCGATAGTGCGCATGATTCGCTCTAACCATAGCTCCTACGCTTTTGAACCTACGTGTACACCGCGTGGGTTTTAAAGCGCCCGTGTTGGTGCATTGTAGCAGTCGAAGACTGCTGTTTTCATCGCCTGAATCGATGGCATGTTGGTCGTGCCAACATTTTCATCTCAATCGCCCACGCGCCGTGCAGTAACAATACGAAGCATTCCCGAAGTCGCCATCGGCATGAGGGATATGATGCAGTTCCGCGAGCGGAAGGCAAGTTATTGTTTGCTTCTCACCGGAAGACTGAAACAGACCGATGAAGTATGATAAGTATCAGTCGACGCTTTCGAACTGATCGATAAAAAAAGCTTTAAAAAGAAACTGTGAAAGAGGAAATCATCGCAGCGAAAAGGATAGTTTAGTAACGATGTTTATGGGATTTTGTGTTCCTAAATATTGTTTTGTACATATTTTATATTTTCCGACATGTTCAACACATAATTCGATTAGAAAAATAGTCAATATGATGTCGAGAAATATGAATTTAATTTTTTCCAAATGCTGCACATAGTTAGCTCAATATACCAACAAGTCCAACGTTGCCCAGGTTTCATATACACCCCACACACACCTTACCCGTGAGCCGCAGCCGTCATGTCACGTTTCATTTGCAGCATCACGGATCCGTAAAAACCAAGCTGACAGGCGTACGGGGCCGAACCGGTGACGGACGTTGGATAAACTCAAAATAGATCCAATCCATCCAGCACGCAGCGATACAATTTCACACGCTCCTATCTGCACAACGGAGCCCAACATTAAAAAAAAACATATCACACCAACAAAATCAGAGGTTTCTTTACGCAGCAAGCTGCCTCCCGAACTAGGAGAGCTAAAAGAGACAAAAAACCAATCTTTCCAACACTTGAAAACATTCTCTCGAATACAGTATGCCTTTATCACCTTAATCGACCCTGTGAGTGGGGTGTTTCCATTGCTCTCCAGCAGCTAGTCCAGCAGTTTCCTCCAGCTGCTGCCAGGTGAGCACTCGGTTCAAGCATTTCATAACGAACCACTGGGCTCTATTTTTATACCCAGCGCCTTGAGGCAGCAGCTCGTCGAAACATAATCCACACAAACCGTAGCAAGTGACACCTTTCAAGAACGACCGAGAGTGAGTCCGATCCAGTGGAAGGTGAGAATCTATTGCCGATGTATACGTGACGAAGAGTTGAGAGTTGTACCGACATTTTCGCAACAATGGTAATGTGAAGGCGCATCTATACGGTCACGGTGTTAATTTTGACAGGCTCTGGGGGTTTGACGGCTGTTTCTAGCTCGGATTTTGAAGCTAATCATATGTTAACTTCGTTCACGTGAGTGAAGCAGATAAATAGTTTGAGAAAACACCGCCACTTTCAACAAACTGAACTGTTTTTTTCATTTTATTTTTAAACATACGGCATTTGGAGACAAGCTACGGAGATCGATTCCACCAAAAGAAGGAGAAATAATTCATTACAGCCAGCCTCATCGTGTGGATAGCATTTTTCTAGACACATTGCTTTGGTCGCTTGTTATCTACGATGGAGGAATGCAATGCCGTCCTATTTCTCCTGCTGGCAACATTAGGACCACCATCATCATCACTACGACCGCAATTGCCTCATCATCATTAAGGGTGAGTGTACTCTATTTTACGATGGTGGCAAAAAACACCTCGAATATACCGTAATTTGTGTGACAATTGTACTGTCTGTGTGTATGTGTGTAATGAAGAAGTTTTTCTGCAGAGCTATTTAGCTAACGAAAAAAAAAGCACAAAAACAATTTCGCGAAACGAGGCACGCAAACACTTTCAGGCCAAATGTCCAGCCGAGAATGTTAAGATAACCGACAAATGGAACGGCCGCCAAACGGCACAATTAAAATGGCACGTAACGCAATTGAATCACGCACTAGTTTGCTTCCCCCACAGACAGACAGACACAAACACACACATAACGTGGAGAAGGGGACGTGACGTTTTCGCGACACAATATTGTGCTATGCGGAACGCAAACGCGCAATGAACGGCTCGGGGTACATTTGCGGAGGCCGCAGCAGGGGATTGATGACATTTTCCCACCCGGGTGCCGGTCGGTAGTACTAACAACAACATTTGGTCGCCGACACGCCGAGATGAAGCGGAGAAGCGAGAAGCCAGAGCGGTTCGGAAAGGCCCGAATAAACAAACTACCAAAATAAACAACATCAGCTAGTAGAGCTAGGGCCACAGTCATCATACGGTCGACACAAGAACACAAGCGTTCTTCACGCGCCACGGGAGCATTTATTTTTATTGGACCACCTTCGCCACCCGAAAACGAGGCGGGAAAGAAGGGGAAAGTGGTAAAGAAACATGACGTTTTCATTGCATGCCCGACCAAGCCGAAAGGTGAAACAGTCGACCGGCCGCGGCATGATCGGAACGATTTGCTTTGACTCGCTTAGAAAAAAAAGGTCCGGGCGAGCTTAAATACACCGTTTGTGGGAGTGTTGGGAAACCTACCACTCGGTGGCCCAGAATGTTCCAATCGAACTGCTGTTGTGTAGGGAGCGCACTGCCGATCGAAACGCCAAACCCGGCTGGGGTCCAATTTCCCGGGCGAGCACGTGCGCGACGTGAAGTGGATGATCCGATTTGCAGCTATGCAAACGTAACTCACCATCCAGGCGCTTCATAATATTTACATGGCCGTACTTAAAAACAAAAATCACTTCCATCACCTACCGGACACTGCGGGTGAATTATAATAGCTTTCCACAGCTGCTATGGGAAGCACTTCGCCGTCTTCTCTGCCGATGACACTAGCGTCACTATCGTCAATGCATTATCCTGCACTGGTGGCGACTTCCGGGCAGGAGACTGGGCGTGAAACAGATGCAATATACCGAGCAGCAGTGTGCTTTGTTGCAGTGGTTCAGTAACAACATAACAACGACACAGCACCAATGATGATGATGGTGGTGGTGATGGCGTCGTGCCGCTCGCTTGTCGATGCTTTTATTTTGCTATTACCCCATTCAGACGACGACCGTGATTAATCCAGCGATGACGACGGCAATGACGCCCCACGGACGCGCACACACAAAGGAAAGTGAAACCATTCCGGAACGGATTTCTATGCACTGCCCTGGCCTGCCTGGGGTGATGGGGTTTGAGCGCTTTTCTGTGCGCTTAAGATGCAGCGCAAGGAGTAAGTTTGCTCGCGCGAATAAAGGAATGCATGTTTCGGTCGCGTTTCATGTCCTCTGTAGTACAATGGCGTGGGTGCTTTTATTGGATTTTTAGCAGCATTTTTCACT
>JXXA01012442.1:0-10399 GCA_000956255.1 Anopheles punctulatus | reverse complement strand
TTCGGAAGGGATTGGGTGCGGGTGCGGGCGTCAACAGCTGCGAACCATGGGAAGACGGGCAGCCGGCGGTTTACATTCGAGCCGAAAACCCCGGGGGCACGGTCTCAAGTTGGTGCGACTAATTAGCACCAGCGTTTGGGTGTGTTGCTTGGCGGGGCCGCACTGAAAGGGTGAGCGTTTTTCGAGTCATCAAATTATGCTCCAACGGGCGTTAGGTTCGAGTAGTTGCTCTGAGTTGCAGTGGAATTTATAGACTTGAAATTTGAGGTTTTTCGATGAGATTTTAAAGTTTCGTAACGCATTTTGTGCTGTTGGAGCTTAAAGAAGTCGCTGTCGCTTTGTACAAAACATTGTCGTTACTTATTTTTTCCCATCCACTACCAATCATCGCTGTAATTAAACGCAGATTTTCCCGGTGCGATGCGATTAATGTGATGGCTCTTGATAGTCGAGTAAGTAAGGCGAGGCTAAGTCCGATTGTGTTGCCGTGACGCAGACCACCTCCTTAACGTTCGCCCTCGACCGGAAGTTGAAAGCTCAATTGCCGCTAGCGGCCACTTGTTGCGAATGGATCGTTAATGCGGGGATCAATAGTGTGTCCATTGGCGTCGATGATGACGACGACGATGAAGGCGACGTCGACAACGGACTCGCCGGCTGCTGCGGACCTGGAACGTGTCCATCAAATCGGCGAACTGCATCGTGATGCTAATGGACGGCAACTTAGCACTTTTGCCGGCGTCTTTGCGGGAAGACTGGTGGGACAGATTTTCCGCCTCATTGCCACCCGCAACGAGACAAGCTGCGATGGGAAAGCGGGATTTGTGTGAGAAACGACAGTGGGCTGGAACGGTGGTGTGGCCTGCGAGGAGGAAAGCACTTTGCAGCGTTTAAAATGCACTTTGTCGCGGTGAGCTGCCGGTGTACGGTGAAGGAAACTTCTCTTTCCTGCACGGTTTGCATCTCTTTTACCTATGAGATGGAGGAAAATGAAAGGAAAGCACCTATTTGCTGCTGGAGAAACTGCAGTAAATGCGTACCGTGGCTAATGCAGCACTTACGTTTCGTTTATGCTTGCTTTCCCCCTGGGGGGCACTGTCTTTTATGATCCTTTCCCTCGCTCCCGAATGGCTACCGTATTATTATTTTTTTTTTACCCGCTGGGGCATACGTACCCGGGTCAAATGAACAAAGATTAGAAGAGGTTTTTTTTTTGGGGGGAGCATTAAAGCATGAAGGAACGCCATAAAACCGCGTTCCCATCATCGTCCCATGCAGAACGCCCACTTCGTTCGCATTTTGCAAGCCAAACGGAGTATAAATAAAACCCCATAAATATGTTATAATCGCCCCCGGACCGGAAGCGTGCAGCGAGGGACGCAAACTCTGCACGAAAAGACCCAAAAACTCGACAAATAAAAGCAAATCCCTTTCAGGAGAGGCTCCGTACAGCTTCTTATGTTGCTGCCACATACTTGTAGCGTACTTTTTTACCGTCGGCACCGTCCAGGGCCGCCCCAGGAATGGCACACGAACACGTAGGAAATACGGAGGCAAAGAAAATAAACACCCAGTGGCAAAAGTCACTCATTTACTATTTCGTCGTCGAAGTCATTATCGCGATGATCAGATAATTTGTTCATCCTTCGACCGTCCGGCCCGTTGCAAGAAGCTGAGCGCGTGACGCTGGTTCGGCTGTACGCTAGGCCCAGTAAGTGGGTGGAAAAAAGTAAACAACAATCCCGATGCCACGGCCGGGGTTGCGGGAGGGAGAAGAAACGATGACGCGCCGTGAGGAATCGGAACGAGGCGAGCCGGAGATGAAGAGGCGTTTTGATTACAGAGAAAACAAGTACGCGGAATCACGCGGGCCGACGCGGCGGTGGTGATGACTGGGGGGGTGGATTGATACGTTCCGAGAGTGGAAGTTTCAGGTCCTATCCAGTATTGATTTTTTTAATTTGGTCGTGAAGAGAAAACTAATTTTAAAAGTATTAATTTTAAATGATTTTATTTTACATCGCTCGTGATATAAAATAAAAAATATTATAAAAAAACTTGTTTGTATTAAAATTGTTAGAAATATCATTTTATGCGTTACAATTTAAACGAAACGTAAACAAGTGAAAATATCCTGTTTGAAGGAACCATAATAGAATATGGTTTTTGATAGCAAGTTTTTTCGTACGTTAAACATTATGAACTGAATCTGTATAAAGAAATAGACATAGAACCATTTTACAGACAATCAATTGTCGTGAAAGGTGATGCTTTTCGTACGATATCGTTTTCAAACTGCATTAACATTTGTCCTAGTCAATTATAGTTCTGAAAACAAACTGATGCTGAATTCGTCTATATTTTCGAAACATAATGCTAAGGTTGATTTGAGAAAATTCAATCTAATTCGACAGAACTTCTGCATCTGAGCACATTTTTTTATTGATTAAAACTTGAAAATTAGGGACAGTGGGTCAAACTAATTTTTAAAGATTAAAGCAATGAGGGCAGGGCTTGTTAGTTGTCCAATTTTTGTAAATCTTCCCCAGTAACTTTTCAACCAAACGGTATGCTGATGATAAATAAACAACACGAGTTGCATGCTGGCGCTGACTCCGATGACGTTACTGTCGCTGCTACTGCCACCACCCACCACCACCCACCACCACCAACGCCATACGCTTTGACTGGTTTAGGGAAGCCGAAAAGATGAAATCAATGGAACGCACCAATTGCCCAGGGAGTGGGAAGAAATATCCAACACCCAGCAACGATGGTGGCGTTGTGTGCGTTGTGCGCCTGGCCGCTAGCCTAGGGAAAGAGTGTTGAAAATCACTAGACGCTCTTGGCTCTTGGGTGAGCGATTACATTCGAATTAGGCAAGGCAAGAAGCCAGTCGTGCGGTGCGGCATATTTACTCTTTCATACGTGCAGCATATGGGAGGCTACGTAATAATAAACCAACACAAAAGCGGCACCAACGAAGGCTGACGGTGATGGGAATGAGGAAGCGAAACGAACGAGAGGGTTGAAAAAAGTCGAACGAGTTGTTTCACACCCGTTCCGAATGTTCTGTGCCCATCATAAGAATAGGATGTAGTTTTCGGGGGGCGATAAGTGTGTTTTTTTGGGGGCCTCTTCCAAGCGGCACACACACACACGAAACGGGCGGCATAAAACACATTTTTATGAAAACCCCATCTTTGGTCGATCGGATCAAACCGATTCCGACACCGGCTGGACGTCGGTGGGAGGATTTGTTTTTTTTATTCTCGTCTTGAAGATGTTGGACCAAGCTTGTAAAAGGAACCTCAATTCGAGTCTCAGTGTGTGGCCAACCTCGGACGCCCACACGGAACGGTGCGGTTGATTTCACAGATTTATTACCGTGGCTGATGAAGATGGGTTTGCGTTCTTCACGATCAGGGGCGAAAGAGCTTTTATTGCTGCTTTGTGCAGGTATGGCTATCTGGTCGTGAAAAGTTCATAGTTTTATTACCACTAAAAGGAACCTTTTATAAGGTAAAAATAATCGGGGTTGCTATGATGCGAAGCATATTGAGATTTTTAATCCGTTCATAGTAGCTTTCCTATTAGCACGGGGAATATTTCATTCGATTAAAACGTATTTACAACCATTCAGGACAGACACTTTGGAATTTTGCAATTATCGATACGAGCGTTTTTTTCACTTTCGATCACTTCTCTTGTTCGTAGAGTTTTAGATACTAATTTATGTGTTAGAAATAATGCAGATGTGTATTTCATAGTTCTACTCTTCAACAAAAAAAGGATAAAATATGGTTCAACAGTTTCGATTTGTTGCCATCCAAACGCGTATCATTAAGACATCAAATATTTTGTGTCCAAAAAAATACAAAATATAAGCGGTTGAAAATATTTTTCAAGAAATATCCTTTAAATAACATGGAATCAACGTGTTTTCTCAAAAATTTAATTTTTTAATGTAATTTAAAAAAAATGTTTTTTTGCATTTTAACCGCCCTGATGGATTAACGATACAATCAAAAAGGAAAGCCGTAGACGACGGAATGCAAATTCAAGTATAAAACTTTGTAGTTAAGCTATTTCCTAGGGTCCAAAGTCCGGATAGAGCAATTTTTATACTTGAATGTTTATTAAATTGGGCCAGAAATAAGAAATCCGATATAATTCATCCAACATAGCATACTAATTTTTTATTTCTTCTTCAACTTCACAAAAAAATCGTCTTTGCTAAGTCAAAAAAACGCTGCTCTAATCGATTGCAAGGTTCTGAATTTTGCATTAACGAATTCGCTTGAATCTGCTTGCAGCAGTTCCGCACATAATTGGTAATGCATCTGCTCTGTTAGTTCCCCAAACCGTTTGCAAAGTTCCCCATCATGGAGGAAACGCCTTTACAACTTAAATTATCCAGAACAGAAAAATAAAGAATAGTTTTATATCATTTAAAACTACTAAAAGAACACAGGAACATTTCTTTTGTACTTTATACTTTTGAAAACATGGAAAAAAGTTACCAGCTTTGCTTTCGGTTCATGAAATAAATTTACATCGTTAACCATTTCCTGCTACTACCAATCACCTTCGTTCGTTTAGTGTGCGACCGAATCGAACCATTACGTTTATTTGCACGAACCAGTACCGAGAAGGCGCATCAATCATGCGTTTTTAATATTCTGTTCTTTATGTCCGCTTCACATCCGTTGTTTCGCGCAAGAACAACTTCATAAAACTACCCAAACTTCTCAACCCATATGCTGCACCTGCTACCCAAGCATTGATGACACGGGCAAGAAATCAAACGGGAGCAGCATAAATGTATGTACATTTCTCACCAGTCATCGACCGATGTCGTCGGTGATTCGGTTTTTGCTCAGAGTCGCTCCTCCGCCAGAAGACGACAGCGACAGAGGCATCGCCCGGCGCTTTATTTCGCAACTCGGCAAAAAAGCTGGGAAAATAAAAACCTCAAACATCATGGCCGGAACTCGGGCGGGTATTGTCGCATATGGTTTTTATGGAGCCCGCCGCCGACTACGGCTGGCCGATAATAAACTGAACCGTACGACCGAACACAAACGCGGGCAAACGGGCACGGGACGCACTAGAACACCCCCGAAAAAACCCTCGAAAGTGGGCACAAAAGACGGGTCGCGCTGAGCAGAACAAAACGAAAAACCGAGAGAGAGAGAGAAAAAAAAACACACACACACACACACGAAATGTACGAAAGAGTTTCGGAGGCTGCCGTGTCATGATTTATAATGTCCGCCTTTTCTTTTGCGCCCGGCCCCAAAACACACGAGCACACCATCAATTTCGATTGGATTATCTGTATTTAAGGACGGAACAAAATGACGCACCAGTAGTGGCGTGTGGATTTATCCACCACCACCACCACCTCCATCGCCCGCACCAGTCAGGCTCAATCACTAGCGACGGAGGATCAACTTTTTTTTTTGTTTGACGCGCTTTGACGTGGAGGTTGTGATTTATCATCGCTCTTATGGAGTGCATTTCGTAAGGTGTCTTTTATTTGACAGTGCCAGCCAGGTTCGTAAGAAGCCGCTGATGTGTTAATAAGGCAGTGGAAGGAATCGTTGCGGCTCAGCTAATCAGCGGCTTAGATGGGTGAGAATGGTAAAGTGTACGAGTAGGCCTTCCTAGAATCCATCGAGGTCCCTTATAATTTGATTAATTAATAATCTATTTGGGATAGATAATGTGATTGAGGCATTATTAGAATGTTGCTTGTTGGGTGCTTAATAGCAATGATCATGACTTTTGGAGTGCAAGATGAAGTCAAGCGCCGGAGAGAGCGAGAAATGGAGATCTTGAACAATATGCATTCAATATAGTTAGATATGGAATAGTTGGATTATCGAGTTGTACATAAAAAATTGCTAAAATATTTAAAGAAAAATCCATAGGCGGTGTTGTCAAGAAGAGGAAAAACATTCACCCTAGAAAACTAACAATAAACGAGAAATTAGCTGGAAGTTATAAAATATATTGTAGTAACTTTCTTGTCTCGTGCAAAAATTTTGAGGGTTTTCCAAGGTTTTCTGATGGCTTGTCCCGAATAGTTTAGAATAACTCTTACATTATTTTTACAGCCTTAATTAATCTTTTTAATCAACATATAAAATCAAAACTAGTAAAGAACAAGCCGACAGGTTGGAGAAAAACGTATCAGACCGAGATAAATTTTCCGACACACGATTTTTTTTTCTGGGAGTTTTAACGATGCCACGACAATTTCGCATTGGTAAACAATATCAATAAGGAGAGAAGGCGACTTTTATCGACTTTGCTACTCTAAATTGCTGAAGCATCTTTGATATGCAGACCCATGGTTTCGAGATTCGAAGATTAAACGTACGTTCTTTAGAACCACAACACTCTTGGTGACATATTTGAATATAATAAAGGAAAACCACTTTTTGGTAGGGAAACCATTTTGTTCCTTCTTCGGCAGGTCGATTTAAGCTCTGAAATATTACTTTGTGATGCATAGTGGCGCGTTCAACGAGTTTTTACAACGGTTTTAAGAATTCTTGAGAATTATTTAAATAACTTTCTTATCTTTTTAAACGGTGCCTAGAAACAATGAGTCATAGAAATTTTCAGAAGAATAGAAAGTAACGTTTCGAACGTGAAAAGTACCTCGTTAGTTAGCCGGAAAACGTTAACATTAAATTACAAAATTTAAGCTCCCTTAAAGATTACGAAAATTGCTTTCATCTATCCTGCAGTTTGGAAGATTTCAAATACTGCTTAACGATCCACGTTTATTGATCCCTTAACAAATCACCTCTGTCAATCACTTCGCAATCACACGAAACCTCGAACAACCCTTCCCACCCAAATTCCCCGTAACCTATTCTCAAAAACCTCACCCTCTTGCAATTTTCCTGGCATGTAAGCCATTTTGCCAATACAATACCCATCCGAGAACGTCTCGTCAGCAATCGGCAATCGGCCTTTGTTGCGGCACTCGTCTTTCCCGCCCACGGTTCTGCGATTACGACGGGTGCTTCTGACTTCCCAGGCCAATCACCCCTCCGTCTCCCCAGCGAGATGCAATATTTTAAAATGTTTACTCTGTCCTTTCACCGGACCATCATCGGGCGGCGGCCACTAAGCAAATAAGAAAAATCGATCCCCAATCTCTCGATTGTCCTTGCGAATACGGTGGCCGTCGTAGCAGCGTCCACCCAGCCGGGCTTGGTGCGCCTTCAGCATTCCGGGCACGTTTTGTTTTGTTTATGCGAAACGTAAAATCGTTCCGTGCGCTCGTGGAGTTTCGGACTCGGTCTTCACGGAACGGCACGGGCTGCGGACGGGGGCAATGGAACGACTTTAATGGGACGCCACTTAAGGAAGACCCGGTGCCGGGCGTGACGACGTGTACAAGGACACAACTCGGTCCTCGGTCGATCCGGCGTTCCGGCGTTGTTTTGCGTTGTCAATCTTCGAGCGAAGCTCGGGCTGGATGAGCACCTGAGCTTTCGAGAAATCTCTCATCAAACACGTTCCGGCCCCGGTCCCGGTCCCGGCCGTTTGGTCGTTAACCTTTGCGTTTAGCTTTTGTGGCCGGGGCAAAGTCAAGGTGTCACCAGGGAACGATCGGACTCGGTGTCTGGTCGGAGGCTGGTTTTAAACCGCTTCCTTCCTTTTACTTGCTTTTTAAGCTACTAAATTGGCACGTGCCATATCCAGCTCGAAGCTAGCTAGCCGATGCAGGTGTCCATAGAAGGCCGAGACGGCCAAGCAGCAATAAACTATCGATCGACTCTATTTATGGCTTTTTCATGATATTCATCAGTCAGCGAGTCATACTCTTCGACATGAAAAAAAAATCAATCACATTAGCTCAACCCCGTCGTAAAAAAGTGACTAATTTTACTGCCAGTAATTGCTAGTAATTTTGAATTCATAAAATAAAAAAAAACATCGCTCCAACTTTGCCGCTTACTCATTACATCCTCCCGCCCGAGGAGATGCGGGTGTAATTGATCGTAAAATGGAGATTGTTTGTGCGTATGTGTCATGAAGTTGTAGGCAAAAAAAGGGTAAGCACGACACCACTTGATGACGAAATAGGCCGCATGAGTAACGCTTCGATGGTGTCGCAACTTCTAGAGGAATCATGCGAGAGCGTATTCTTTGTCCGGCTTGTAATATGTTTTATTGCAGATGGTTGAAGCGGTTCCATTAGGTGGGTTTTAAATGGGTTTGTAGATTATTTTTGTCACTCCTTCGCTAATTACGCTTGATTGTGATTTCTTTGTGTAAATGACCATTACGTAATTATTGATCTTTTACACAACAAACCTTAATATTCGCGATCATTACAAGGTTATGCAGGTTTACTTTCACGTATTCCGTGCCTCGTTGCAGCAAGAACAAAACAAAGAAAAATAAAAAATGATCCCTTGCTGAAGAAATTCGTTTGATTGTTAAATAAGTTAAATGAGTTATTTAAAAAAGTGCCTAAAAATCTCATAAATTCAAGCCTAATAGGAAACCAGTTTTGTACTGCATAAAAAAAAACTTGTTTCCGGAAACGGATGCTGGAGCAATATCTTGAAATTGCCGATAAAACTTTATGCATAAAGCACAACGGGCAAATAATTATGCACAATTAAGCAATATTATTCGCGTGACCCTCCGTCAGGGCTTTCCGCGAAGGCAATAAATAGATCTGACAAAAACGTAACCAATTGCTTATTAAAGCGGCGAGACCTCCGCGAGCCGTGACCACCAACCTTCGAACCTGTCCGAAAGCTCCACAAACGGAACATCCACGTCTGAACCGCCGACAAACGCTAAAACCTCACGGTTAAGTTGATAGTTTTCTCATCCCGAGCGAAGCTCGCAATTAGTTTCACCTTCGCCGTGTGGCTCCCCCACGCTAGCTAATAGCTATTTTTACACCCCTCTATGGCTGGTGGTGGTGCGGTGCAGCGGTGCAGCTGCATTTGCATACAAGCCGTAGCTAATTCGGCTTTCCAATATCGCGTTCGGATCGTGCGGATTTCGTTTAGCCAGGCCTGTTTTCAAGGTGGCTGCATGTGGTGAGTCGTTCCCGCTCTCTGTCGAGAGTGTGCGCCGTGTAATCGACTGTTGAAACCATAATAATTACATCGGAGGAAGTAAATAGACAAAAAAGTCTATAATTCGCTTCGGTAAGCGCGATGGTTCATGCTGCTTTTGTAAGCGAAAGCGTTCAAGGCCTCCTTCGATGAATTCGTTCTGTCATGAAAGTGACGTGTGAAGCTGAAGCTCACTCTCACCCACCTCTCACTACCCCGAGTGAGTGAGTGAGTGAGTGATATAAAACAAGGAACGTATTTTTTACTGTTCTGTTTGCAAACGTCATGCATTAGAAAATGTTCACTAAAACGTAGACTCATAAAACTGAAACGAGACATCGAGAGACATAAAATACGGTCCCTTTCACAATAGTGTGCGAAGTGTGGTTTCGCTAGCGATCACGACAACGCTCGTAATCGTAAAAAGCGTAATTTCTTGCCATTCCCAACGGCCACAGCAACAACGCACGCCGTCAGGTTCAATTTATATGCGATCGAACGGACGAACCGAACGTACAGCAACTTATTTGACAAGGGATGGATGGAGCTGTCACTGGAAGCGGATTCGCCCGTTTCCCCCTTAGGACAGTTGCCCGGGTCCTGTTGGGAAAAGAAGTCAATCAAAGCATTTCGCTTCATTTTTGGAGGCTTTCCATCGGTAGGATGGATTACCCTACGGCAAGTAGTCCTTGGGGATGTTGTTTCTGGAAGTTTTCCGGAAAAGAGACTGCATTTTGATGGAGAACGAAAGCAAATCAATTACTTCAGATTTTAAAATGAATTCTGATGTTTTGAGGCGTTTGAAAAAACGTATCGGACGAGCAGCTTTTCCAAAATCTGTTCCACAAACCAAAACTCAACCGGAAAACAAACGAACGATTGCAATATTGAGGTAATGAAGCGAACAACCGTCAATTAAGCCAATCTTAATTGTATCATTTGCTCGTACCATTTCAATTCCTCTCAAAACATCCATCAATAACCGCTCCCGTGCTCCATCGGAATTAAAAATCCCAAAACATACGCCGTCCCGCGAACCGGGGGCATTCGAATCATCCGCTTTTCTTTCCCCCGAGCCAATATTCCTCCACGAGCTTCAATCGAGATGATGAATCGCTTGGTAACGACGGCGAGTCCGGATCGAAGCATGCCATGAACATGAGCGAGAGAGAAAAATTACGATAAGAAAAGCAGCAGCAAAACTCGACTCGATCGTGTTCAACGGCGGGGAGACGGTTGTGTCATTAATTTCCGCTCCCATGTTCGCCGTGGGTGGATTGGGAAATTTCCCACAC
>JXXA01012439.1:0-13042 GCA_000956255.1 Anopheles punctulatus | reverse complement strand
AGGACGTGTTGTAACGAAGGATGCTTCCTCATTTGCATAGATAATACTAATTAGCCACCGACGGGCTGATTGTGACGGATAGCAGCGGGCACATCGCACGGTGAGAGCTCCCGGCGATGGAGTCTGTTCGACGATTTGAAGCGCTGATTCCAATCGCACTACATCATCAGCGGAAGTTCTCGTTGAAACCGTCCACCGGGGCCGGCAGATTGGTTCAACAATTGTCGTTTGATTATGGTGCTCGTGCTTACTCGACCGCCTGCTCGTGTTCTTCCGAAAGCTAGTTGCTTCGAGCATCGATCTGTTGCTTCTGCACCACTACGTCCATAGCATCGGCCTCGATGCCGAATGTTTGTTTGGGCAAATCAACATAAACAGCGACGGCGGTTATGAATGAAAGCCCCACCAAAGTCACCCCGGCCGTGACCCTGGCCTACTGGACGGCGGCGACCTTAAAGTGACCTCATTGTTCGTTCTGTTTGCAGGAATCTCCAGCCCCTCCCCCTCGGCCTGGGCGCGCTGTCGAACGCGCTCCTCGAAAGCCATCTCGAATATCGCTGATCCTAGACAGCTCGACTCGTTTGTTTATCCTTTCCCTGCAATCGGCTGGCCGCTGATGCCTTTCGGGCAGGCAAGAACAGAAGAACAGTGGTGCTCCACAACATCAACAACAACGACATCAAAATGCCTCACAACCGAACAGCCCCAAGCACGTGTTGCTGTCGAGGTGTGTGTGTTTTTTTTTTAAATTTTCTATGCTGGTACTGTTTCGCTCCCCACGCCAGTGTATCCCCTTGTACGACGCGCACAGCGGCTTCGCTTTCCGACTGCGGTTCGGCGTACTGCGCAGGCGAACAGTTTCGTACATCTCGCCGAGGCCCCACGATGCTCCCACCCTCCCGTGGAGCCCACGGCCCACGGTGGAGCTAACGACTCACGAATCCGACGTGCAACAGTTCCTTCTCCGCTCGGTCTGGCTCGGTCTGGCTCGTCTGGCCCTTCTCTCTCTCCAACCCATCCCCCTCCCATGGCTCGATGGCACGAACCAGTTTTAGCGGCGCCACATGTACTGCGAATCTATAAAAATTGTGCCCTTCGTGCCGGGATCCGCTCAGTTCGGTGCTGGTCGATGTGCCGCTAGGTAGTCGTTCCGTGTGGATTCGCGCTCAGTTCGGCTAACCATCGCATCCGGAAGTGTAGTAAACGGCATCGGTGCCACCGTCGCAGGCGGGTAGCTACGGGCAAATGTCCGCAAACGCTCAAAGTAGGCTCCGGATGAGGCATTCGTAATTGGAGTACTACGTTACCGTTCGGCTCGAGTGCATGTGCCGTGTACAGTGGTGCTGCAGGTGCGGTGCTGCATTTCGGTCTTGCGGATGCACCAGTATCATATCACCGAATGCGCCACTTTAAGCGGTTCTTGTTTCCCGTGCGATTGCCACCCCCGGCCCGGACGCGGTTTGCTTCCAACATTTTGACCATCCGCTGTCGATGTTGACCTGGAATGGTCTCAACGCGTTCGCGACGGTGACGGTGACATGTTTTCAGGCCGACGAGTTTCATTCAAGAAGAGAAGGCTATTTATAGCATTCGTCGCTATTGTGAAAGCACTTGCGTGCCATTGTGCAGCATCGAAAGCGACGCTCCGGCGGCACTTTCGCAACGGAGAGTGCAAATAAATCTTAATCTTTTCCCACAACGCATACCAGTGGTGATTGCCGGAAATACCGGTACCGTGCAGTGAGTGTTTGGAGCGATCGTCAAGTTTAGGCGCGGATTGCTGCCGTGTTTGCAAGCATCGGTGAAGCCGCATGGGTGCCGTGCCCTTCGTGTCGTGTGCGGAAGCAACGGAAACAAAAATAGATTCAATATTGATTTATCACGATCTATCGTGCGGTATTTGTGACGATTGAGCGAGCCTAGCCATTTATCGTGGTGATTGCTGCAAGTGAATAATTGGAGGTTCGATCTCGGTCCTGTCCCCGGTGTCCAGCGAGTGTTGATAGGGTAATTGGGGCGTTGAGGACTTGCAATTACCTGCCCCGTGCTGCTGGCCAAACAGTAATCCGAGTGCTCCGCGAACGAGCACGAGTCTTCAAGTACAATTGCATAATTGTTACGGTCGTTTAGACGTGACACGCCACGGAACTAATCTAACGATTAATTGCAACGACTTTTCCAAAGTGCACGGAGAACTTCAAAGATTGTGCAATGCAAATATAAGACCAAGAATCGAACCAATCATCACGCTCATTGCCTAGCCAAACAAACAAGTGTTGTAATACTGTATGTCGAAATAATCAACCAGTATCGATTCGAAGTAGAAATTAAATTACGCTGGTTGCCTGGGGCCGAGCGGGTGAACATCACGCTCCCATGATTTAGAATGCCAAACCCAAAAGAGGGTAAATTTAATTAATGGAAATCGTGTGAAACCGGTTTATTGCAAAAAAATTAAATACTCCTGTCGCGGAACAAGAGAGTGCGCCATTGCATTTACCTCCTATTCGCTCTCTTCGGCGTCTGTGTGATATTATGTTACAGCTTTCCAAGCCTGTTGCGGGCCGCAGGTGACAAATACGTTTCGTGCTATGAGTGCTTTACATAAAGTGGAATAATGTACAGTGGCATGTGCACCGCACTTGCGGAATAAAGAAAGCGCGTCTTTTTATTACGCGTCTGGTGTTAGTGGGATGTTGTACGACGAACTTTGTTCGACGCTTTTTTGTTTGAATATGAATGTTATTGCGTGTGGGTTCTTTGCAGCTGTAGCTCGTCGCGAATGGTACAACAAATTTATGGAGCAGTAAAATAGTGAACACTGTGTGGTATATTTAAATCGAACGCCGCTGGTTGATTCAATTCATACGCCACACAAAAACAAAAAAAAGTTTACAATGGATAAATTGGATATCGAACCCAACGATGATGAGGACGACGAAACGGCCGATGATGTGATTGCAGGTTAATATTATTGGTGTATTTTTACAGAAGTTAAATTGATGGTTTAAACTGATAAACACATACTGTCAAGGCCGTGGCAGCCATTTTCGGAAGTGATTATCGACGGATTTTTTTTAATAGAAAAATTGGCATCCATATTCAAAAACATCCTTGGTCAACTCTGACTGTCCGGTTGCGATGGTATAAATAACTCTTGTCTGTCATTAGATGCCTAGAATGACCTTGTAGCTTGTTGAACTTCAAAGGAAAAAGTAATATCATATGCTAAGATTGTAAGAGACCGATATAATAGAAAAATATTCGGAAGTGGAAGTCTTTTTAAATTTTTTAAGGAGCATTTTCTTACTAGCGTTAGGGTTAGAATAGCGTATATGATGATGATTTATATGGAAGAATCAAATGGTAGGAAGGTAGATCGGCACATATGGCTATCTGAAGTCGTGTGTTGTGCTACAAGTGAAATAATGCGAAACAAGACTTTGCTAATATACGGGATGATATATTTTGGTTTTTCCTTGTTGCAATAATAGTTATACAATGTTTTAAACTTCTTTATCAACCGACAACCTGAATTTTCTTATGAAACGTCGTCTCAAAGATGTTTGACAAATTCTTCCAGTCTTAATGTTTACCTGATTTATTTAATGGTGTTCACTATAATGCTCAGATGAGAAAAAATATTTTCACACCATATGTTGTAATTTTAGTAACAAGAATTTCGATGTATTTTCCAACCTCATGGATTTTTTTTTAAGGCGATCCTTCAAGAGCAACGAACCATTGATTTCAAATGTAAAATAGCTAATGAGTAATTGTTATTCATCTTTGATATTTCTTCATGCGACGTAGTTCGTTTAATTGAAAGCAAATAGCTTGATTTATTTGAATTCATACTACCCATATTTTTATACATTTTAAAAATACTACCTACCAAAAACTCGAATCTTTTGTACCTAGAAATAAGATATTGTTATTGTCCGTTGAACAAATAAAACAAAATCTCAAAAAAAACTAGAGAGAAAAACGCGCAATTCACTGAAATAAAGTCACTAACAAGCCACGCTTCAATTGAAAAGGGCCAATTTACATTTAATTATACGTTCAATTTGCCAACGCACTTAGCAGCGAAAGGCAATTACCAGATGTCACAATCTCGCGCGGGTTTTTTCCGGAAAATTTCCGCTCACCATTTCCTAATGTCATTACTGGTCGAAAATGATGCCAAAAATATGAACTCAAGCTCACGTCCTACGACCGGGGCCGATGCTTCTTGAAATTGCGTCTAAAGATAACATCCCACTGCGATCGGGGGAGGGTTCACGTTTCGATAATTAATCATGAACTAGTGGCCTCATGGACGCCATCGCCAGTACAGGAGCAAAAGTACAAATAAATATCTCGTTAGTAGTTTTGTATGCCGTAGTGTATGAATCCACCAAGAAGAGCTCATACAAAGGCTAAATGTAAATTGTTTATAAACTACGCTCTTACATTTAATGGTAAAAAAATGTTTTATATTTTAGATTGTTTTCCTCAACAAATCCTTTCCACTTCCACTAGTGATCCGAATGCTTACGTGATTTTTTCTATCGATAAATATCCACAGCTTTTTAAACCTGAAGCACAAAGATCTGCATTCTTCATGACCCAAATCGTATCGGTGCTTGAATCTGTTTAAAAGTTTTCAAACATTCATAAAGCTAGAGAGCTATTGAAAGGTGAACCCAATCGTAAGAAACGAGATGGCTTGGGTTCTTCTCGCATTTCACGGCACCAGATGTTCCACATACGACCCACACATCACATAAGCTTGAGTTAATCCTCCCTCAAATCTTTGCAGCAGCTTTTCATCAGGGCAAACCCGTGATACCCTACTTAAAGAATCCCAGAAGGAAGCAGAGGATAGTTTTTTTTTATTTATTTACCGGGATTTATTTGCATATTGTTTGAGGTAATCAAACATCTGACTTTGCATATTTGCTCTTGAGATTTGTGAATAATTAACTACTGGAGGATGCTACCGACGGCCAGTATGTTGCCCGCATGACAACGGCACTGTTGATTACGGTTGGAGGATATTACCGTCGACCCTTAGGGCTCGTGCTAAGTGGCATTCTGTACGTGAGCGTACCTGAACACGGTAGCCGTTTTTATCTGGAGTATTGTACATTTTTTAAATCAAGCAAAAACACACGAACGGAATAATAATGAACAACCACATTCGGATACGTGGAAATTCTCGACATTTACAAAATGCTTCGTAAACACATAAAAGATTATCTCAAATTTTTTTTACTCTCTATTGCATGACTGTTCAACACTAAATACACAAAGCAAAGAGTCAGATTTTTGCACATCATTATTCAATTTACGGCCAACCTTGGCATAGGAAGACCTGTCAAACTCAACAATCATTAATTAAGTTGGTTTTCTTCGACCGCTAACAGAAAGCAGCAAGAATATAATTTCCAGAAAAATCTCGGCCAAAAATAGTACTACAGATTGCCATGTTGAACCAAGCAAAACACTTTCCGGCACGAAAACGATCTCCATCAAACGCTTGCCGTTGCCAAACAATTAAGCGACAACAAGAAACCACAGCCCACTATTACTGAATTACATAATTCTGTCAAAATTGATTTCACACGCTCGCAATGGACGCCAAACCCATCGTTGTGATAATGTCAAGTAAAAAAGCGTTAGCTTGAGTGGTGTCTAAGAAATGAACTTCCCAAATTTGTTGACGTTGCTCTTGACATCAAGTACCAGTGGGAGCGTCATCCCAAAATGTGGCATATCGGTGGCGCTTGTAAAGTTTGTGGCATTACGTCGGGAAAGCATTTCATGTTACCGACGAAAACTTTTCCTTTTCATCGAATTTTACGATCTTTCGGTTTGTCATTTTCCTCTGAGGTGCGTTAAGCTCTAGTTTGAGTTTATTGAAAATAATTTTACCTACGACGGTAGCGCACGAGACATCAAGAAAATAAAACAGTTTAACTACTCATATAATGTTTTAAGCCGTAATTTATTCAAAAGCATTATTTTTACGGAAAATAAGGACGAAGTGTTTATTACCTTTAGCACACTCCAAAAAAATATGTTCAACTGTAGTTTTGATAAAACGAAATGGCTATTTAGCAAAACTATTACATCCTTCTTCACAACTAGATCTTAACTCAATCATTACTAATAAAAGTTATAACTTATCGACAGTCATGTGGAAACGTTTGTTTTCGTATAGTAACCGCTACCTAATGTCGCGACTTTCAATTATTTCCTAAAAAACCTTTTTGCAAGTCGCCTTACTACAAGTACCTTCCTACAAAGGACGTTACATAATCGAAAAAAGAAGAAGTTGCAAAGAAGAATCACATGCCCAAAAAGATCGAAAACACGTACTTTTTCAAACCAACTTTAAGCATGTTTCCGGCTACCTTGTCCGTACCAACACCGGAAACTGTTGCGAATCCGAAAAAAATACATCAACATTTCGGACGACATTCGAAGCAGCCGAAGGAATCCGAGAAAGTTATTCCTATACTTGAGCGGTTCTAGAGAGCCAATGAAGCTAGGATGCAATCAAACGGATATTTGCCATCAGACATTTTCCGACGACCTGTTTCGGTTCATCCCAGAGATGAAATTCGACAGGTAGATGAACAATGTCACCGCATAGACTGTTTCACTTCGAGCGCTCCGGATCTCATTTATAACTCCCGTTCACTCTCTGTTTCTCGCAAACCCTACATGCTTCCCTTGCCTGGACAGGAAGCGTATGGAATAAGATTTTCAAATGACAATTATGTCACGCTCCATGTTAGTTTTTTTGTATTTTTGTTTGTTTTTTTAAATCTAATGCTACAAATGCTACGGGGTTTCTTAATACATTTGATGTAACCGTTCCGGGATTTAGGTAGTAATTGTCATTTAATTCGATTTTTTTTCACAGAGAACTCACATCTAGATGACCTCTACACACGCTACCGGCAGCGTCTTCGGAGATCGCTATTTATCACCGGATTGGGAATATCGATAGTCTCCTGCATCACATCCATCGTGCTCTGTGCGCTTCATGATGCGGTAAGGTGCCGTTTTTAACCCGTTTGCTCATGATGTAACAATGTTGATCGATGTTTCGTGTCGATGTTTGCCCTTTGCAACCGGTCCTAATCCAATGCTAGTCCTACGCTGTTGTACGATGATTGTATTTTCTGAGGTGGCCATTTCCTTAATTTCTTGTTACCATGCACTCCATCAACTATTTCCTTTAACGTTTCCCATCGCAATCTTTCCTGCTCCCTCTGAGCCCTCTCATCCTGATGCTGTTGATTGCTGACGATGTTCTATTTTTCTCTCTATCTATCTCTCTTTCTCTTCCACGCTTTGGTTTGTACCTTACGTTTGCTGTTCTCTTCTTCTCTAATATGCTACCACGTGCATGAAATCTGTGTGTAATCCTACGCGTCCATGTACTGTATCGTATGTAACTGTGGTTATCATAAATCACCATTAAATCGACGACAAACGAAAAACCTAAAAAACACACTTCCTAACCCATCAACACCGCACCTACACGTACACAAACGACATGGGAAAAGAAAAATCGAGATCCAAATTGAAAACAGTTGATTTATAGATTCTGGCCGATCTAGCGCTGCTGGCTGGTGCATCCGTAGTGCTATGTGGAATACTGGTCGCTTTGCAATTCCCGGCGGTGATGAACTCGCCCCTGGCGGCCCTTTCCTTCGCCATTTTAACCACCGGAACGATCGGTGCAATCTCAACGTTCGTCGGGACGCAGCTTGCACCGTTGCCGCTGTTTGCACTGATACTCGTAAGTATAGAATGAAATTCATGCATATATTCGTATAAGCGTACATCAAACTGAATAATAATACACGTTGTATCGCTTTTAACAGTTTTATTATGTTTTTAGTCCACTTTTTTTGTTCTTCCAAAGCTGTTCATGACAGAGAAAAAAATAATTTATTTAAGATTCATAATAGACAAATATTTTCATGGATAAAGAAAATAATACGAAAAAAAACTATAAGAAACTACGTTGAACTCGCTATTGATGCTCAACATTTACTTTTGGGCCTGCCACAAAAAAAAACATCGTAAAACTGATGCAAACCATTGCCGTGACGCACAATCCTCCACTAACTATGTCTTTATGTAACATAAAATAATTGTTGCTTGTGAAAACGGGGTTGACTCAATGACGTCCATGTTTTCTGTGTCATCGTACGGATTATCGAGGGTGGCAAACCTGGTTACCGAAGCATAACAATCGTAAAAAGATCATAATGTCACGGAGGCACGAATAAAGATACTAATTAGTGCGAAGAAAACCGGTGCAATGGTGTTAGTTGCATATATATAAAAAAAAAGCAAACTCACTAGCGACCAGCGTAAATTGGCTCCGTCCAAAGAGCATTACTTCGCCCGTCTCACTTTGCTAATATTGAGCACTTATTCATTACCGGGCTGTTGGGCCGGTAGCGTGCAGCGAACATACGCCCGCAGAAATTCTACTGTCATTTGCATACACCGAGTCCAATTCGTGTCAGAAAGTGCTTCACATTCTGCCTGTTAGCGCTCGGTAGCCTCTAACCGCTGTATGTGGCCCGAGCATGACGGCAAAGGCACACACACACACACTCACAGCAGGGTGTTAATTCTGCTCTTCAGCCCACCGAAACCGATTTACCACCTCTTTCACGCTCCATTTGAGTTGCTTTAAAATGAAAAAGTAATTTGCGCGCATGCCGTGGCAAGGGGTAAGCGAAGCGGTGATCAGCAAAGGCTCACCAGAGGACCTGGTTCTTATCTTTATACACCCGTTGTGCATATTCTAACTCCAATCTTTGTCTACCAGCAATAGCAAACACTTCGAGTTGCGAAATGCTTATGGAGGATTTTATTCTTGTTTCTTCTGCAATAAAAAAAAAAAACACCAGGGTGTTCATACGATGCTACCGATTTCGTGGCCCGTTTCGGTCGTGCTGGCGGTGCTGCTCTGCATCATCCACATCGGCTACCGCATTCTGTCGCAAGTGTACGACTTTCCGCCGACGTTCTTCCCGCAGCTGCTCGCCGAAACCGTCTTTCTGGCGTCCGCTTCCGTTTCCAGCCTCTACTACCGCATCATGTCCGATGCGGCCCACATCGACGCGGTGGACGGCACGAGGACGGGCATTGAGCAGCGGGTCAAGCTGGAATGCGAACGGGAACAGCAAGAGCAGCTCCTGCTGAGCGTCATACCGGCCTACATAGCGGCGGAGGTGAAACGAAGCATAATGCTGAAGATGGCCGACGCCTGCCAGCGTGCCGGCGGCCAGACACAGACGAGATTCCACGAGATGCACGTGCAGCGACATAACAACGTGTCCATTCTGTACGCCGACATCGTCAACTTTACGCCACTGTCCGAGCAGTTGACGGCGTCTGATTTGGTTAAAACACTAAACGAATTATTTGGCCGATTCGATCAGATCGCACAAGTAAGTGTGTTCACAGTATCTCGTTTATCCTTGTATGGTTATCCTTTATATGCGCCATTTTTCTCACATAACATAATCGAATCGTAGTAACCCGGACAATGGAGTGGCATGGTAATTCACCACGTGCTCTAAAGCTAGTTGATAAACTAAACCGGTTACTTTATTACATTTTTTAGTCATCAAAGAAATGAAACGTATTTGATAATACATCTGTGTTTTAATTTTTACTACTGCGAGCCGCAATGCAATTAACTTTACGCCGTATTTTGTAGGAAAACCAATGCTTGAGGATAAAGATTCTAGGAGACTGCTACTACTGTGTGTCAGGATTGCCCATATCAAGACCGCATCATGCAGCCAACTGTGTTAACATGGGACTTCAGATGATAGAAGCCATACGGTGAGTAATTGAAATTCCATCGCAAATATTTTTTTTTTTCACGTCCAATCGTAAATGGAAAAGAATTTCTTCTCTGTTTAAAGTATTGTGATCCAACGGATCAATAATGTATGTTCAAATTTTACAAGAAATATCTTGAACTTTTAAAATATTGCTCAATGTTGTACCAAACTTCCGGTACTTATTCCTGTATTTCTAACACAATTGGGCGAAGCAGATCTAATTTACATAACGCTCCCTGAGTTGACTGTGTGCAGAGGCTTATCTTCATCCCGTATGCTCCACACGAGGCTAGCGAAAGGTTTAAAATCGATGCGGTGTCATTCGTGCACATTGCCACACTTTCCTTTTGCACCCGTGCACATTTCCACCTCATCGCGGATGGCAGAAACACGACCAAATTAAATTATGCCATACGTCTAAACCATCAATCCTTCACGAAATCATATTTTCTATTCCGCTCCCGTTTCAGATTCGTGCGGGAGGCGACCGGATTCAACGTGGACATGCGGATCGGCATCCACACGGGCAACGTGCTGTGCGGTGTGCTGGGTTTGCGGAAGTGGCAGTTCGACGTTTGGAGCGATGACGTGACCCTGGCCAACCATATGGAGAGCGGTGGGGTCGCCGGGTAAGGAGCATAATCGTTAGCAGCACCCGGTACCGTTCTGTCCATCCCACGTCGGTGTGACATCGGCGTTAGCGTTCCCTGGACAACTTGCCACCGGAGGGTTTCGTCATGTTGCGCTCCTTTTTGCGCTCCCCCGAGGGGAAAGGATTCTCTCACTCCCAGCCCATTATTAACTTTGTTTTTCTTTCATTTTCTCAACACGGAAACGGTTTGACTCACAACACGCACACACACACACATGCACACATGCACACATACACACAAAATACTATCTGCATGGTTGCAGACGGGTACACATCACAAAGGCAACGCTGGATTATCTGGGAGACATGTTCGAGGTGGAGCCCGGCGGGGGTGCCTCTAGGGAGTCCTACTTGGCGGATCATAAAATTGAAACATATCTCATCGTACCACCGAAGGTAAGTACCCCGTTCAGGGCTTGCTGGTGCTGGCAAACAGCAGCAGCAAAAGTGTTTTCCGCGTCCGCGTTGTCGAGACGAAGCTGCCTTCCAAGATTGTTTCCTTGAAGTATTTAACAAAAGAGTTTGTTTTGCGTTCGCTTTTTTGTTTCGGTTTTCTTGTACTACGCTCCGTGTACAGTTTTTATTTTTAATCTATTTTGTTCATATTTTAACGTTTTTCTCGTCGAACATAATTTAAAGAAGAAAAAAAATTATGAGAAGCAATTTAACAGTTGTAAACTTATTCTCAAACTAACAGCAGTAAAAAAGCCCGATAAAATGTTGGATTCTTTTTTCTCGACTTTGTAACGATCCTTTTTATTTTTGTAGCGTAAGGAATGCAATAAAGTTGTTCGTGGCATGATATAGCTTGATGCATAAAACATTGCCCTTTCTATTATCGACGAGAATGTGAGCTGATATTTGGCATTCTTCTTATGGACATTACTTACGTCAATATTGATGACACTTGTGACATAAATCTAGAGTCACAGCTTTTTTGAAGCATGTAAGACGCAAATAACTCGTGCTGCTTAAATGTTATAAACCGGTTTTCGAATAGCACAAAAAAGAAACAATACTTGCTATGTTATTATGATCCATTGAAAGCAATCTCTAGACGATTTGCGATTCTAATGGAGCGATTGTAAATCGTCAAACTTGACTGCTGGCTCAGTTCAGTTGGTATTATAAAAAAAAACAGAAAAACAACGAATTATACTGTAAAATATTTTGCTTGTTGATCATTTGTTGATAAATGATTGTTATTTTCTATAAGCACACAAAACAAACATAACCACAATTGTCGACATGAACATGAACATAAATGTAAACAAACATGACAGAACGCTTTTAAGATTATGTTCTATTGTTACCATAGCGATTCGAAATATATTCTGTGCGAACTAAACTCACGACGATCGCGACAGTAAAATCGATTAGTTTATTCTGATTTTTTAAGTTACTTGTATTAAACTTGAGCCACATATAGTCAAGTCAAAAGAGAAATAAGATTTCCAACCTACTTGACATTTTTATTTCAAATCTTATCAATAAACTAAGGCACTGTGGCAAGTTGTACGATTTACTCAGTATGAAAAAACATGCACATTTTAGACAACTTTTTTGAACATAAAAAATGCGCTTCTAGTACATTTTTTATTCAAATTAAGGCTTTTTGAACGATCATCATAACCGTCATTTTGATTGCAAATTTCTCGAGACTTTAAAGTGAAAGACAAAATTGTACTGATGCAATAATACACGCATTGAAATAATTATACAGATATTATTTTGGCGAACACAAAATAAATAAATGTTTTCAATGTTTTATATGCCACACCCGTTTCCGTAAAGCTTCAGGGTAGAAAATGTTTACTAATTGCTACGGTACCCGTTTATTTGCTAACCCATTGCAATTATACCATCCTTTCGCCTTCATTGCTCAATTGTTAATTAAAATCCCTCCATTTGCCCCCCGGTGTCACAATTTAGCTGCTGAAGTCTTGGGTCATTTGCAAAGCCCTCGTGAAACAGGGACCCCATCAGGTAGACCGCACCTTTGAAGCGTAAAATAGGGCCTAAATGCCGAAGGATTACTGCGATAGGCAAATAAAATTCCACCTTGCGTCGCTGCCATAAACGCACCGAGCATATTTGAACGATTGGCGAGTGGCTAATGAAATGAAATTTTCTGTTCTCTGTCTTTCGTTTGTTCTCTCTCTCTCTCTCTCTCTCTCTCTGTTTCCCTTCTCCTGGCGCTCGCGGTCCTTGGCACAGAAACCTGCAACGGATTTGGGTAAACCAACAACCACCGACTCACATACACCCACCTCGAATCTGGGCACTCCCTCGCCTACGGCCATGGTACAAATCAACGAGCCGGAGCAGGAGCAGCTGCTGCCGCCAGCGTTGGAGCCACCGAAAACGCCGAAAACTCCACGGACCCCCAAAACGCCAGATGACATGCGGCGCTCGTACGCCTCCATCTCGCCGGTCACCATACCGGAGGAGCAGGAGCAGCTGCTACCACCATCTCCGGCCAATATTGCTTCCGGTGGGCTGGGGCAGGGGGAGG
>JXXA01012435.1:0-26606 GCA_000956255.1 Anopheles punctulatus | reverse complement strand
CACGCACACACACGAAGGAGGAAAATATTGGGTGGAGGAAGAGGGAGGTGGTTGAAAATTGCACATGTAGTATTAGTATTGCGGATAGTACGAAACGTTGTAACGGATGCGTCGTTGTCGTGTAGTCGTCTGATTAGACTTCTAGTATTACGAAGAGGTTACGAAAAAAAAAACAACATAGGGCTATACCCTCGTCGTAACAGGCCTGTAGTAGCGTGGCAGTTTGCAGTTCCCTCCAGTAATGATGTGTGGTGCAAGTGCATCGAAGAGTGCTTGCACCATTTCTCCGAATAAGTGTGGTACGAGCGAACCAACAGAGCAGCTGCTAGCTAATAGATCGTCGTTTTCGACCGCAGAGTAGTACCGCAGAAGTGCGCAAATGGCGCGAGTTGAGCATGAACAAGAACAGAGAAAGGTACTAATGCAAGAGAAAAAATCCCTACAAATTACGTGTTTGTGTGTGTGAGGTTCAGAGACAGCGAAAGAGCTCGAGAAAGAGTAAGAAAGGGAGGGGAATGAGGTAGAGTTGACAAAAAAAAGAAACAAATAACCAGGATAGAACTGGCATTATCTGCATCTATTCTAGCATTCGTTTGCAAAACACTGTTTGTGTCTAGATAGAGTAGCACTAGTAGAACGTTCGTTAGATGTTGCAGTAGTGAGTGCGATCGAGCGAGAGGAAAGTAAAAGGTAACGAACAGAGACAAGAAACTGAGCTGTAGAGTTTGAAATGTACGAAAAAAAAAAGTTCGTTCGTCTATTCTAGCACCTCGGATGCAAATTCCGCTAAGAACCAAACAGAAATGAGAGCTAATATTAAACAGAAATACATTTCTAGACATGTCACGCTCCACAAACTAGACAGTTGCAGAGTGCATCGATGCACGTGATGCTAATCAAGAGGGGAAGAAAACCCGATACGGAAGAAAATTCACTCAGAACCGGGATAAAGTAACGCACGATTCACTGGTACACATGATCACAGGATCAAACAGAAAATGTTCACTTTTTTATGCTGTTCTATGTCAGGCAAGTGTGATGTGGGCTTTTGGTGTATGGGAAAAACACGTGCGTGATCTGCTTACTCAACGTACGCGGGAGATACGATCAAGATCGATGGCAAAGTTAGGTTAGGTGTGTGTGTTTGGAATAATTTTCCATTTTTCATAGAGTATATTTTTGAATGTTCGTGGCGGCGGATAAAGCGAAACATGGAGATCGGAACGGTGATGATGGAGCAGGAAACGGATACGAAAAACGGATGAACGAGTGATCAGATGATTTCGAGTGGAGATGACCAGGATACGGTGACGGTGATGATACGAGCACCTAGAGTGGGCCGTCGGATTCCATTCGATAGGTGCCGTAAGAGAGGGAAGGGGAAATGGGAACTCGGATTCGGAACTTACCTTCGTTACGGTTTTTGTTTGGGTTTGGCGCACGCGTCTAAGTACGAGTACTTTAAAATTTACTTCAAATTTAATGGAAATATCAGAAAGCGAATACAAATAAAAGTAAAGATTTTGTGTCCAAGGAGATAACTTATCAACAATAGAGTGGTTAGAAGAAGACAGCAGAGCGAAACAGAGAGAGAGAGAGAGAGAAAGATAAAAAGAGAGATAGCGAAAATACATGAAGAACGAGAGTGATGCACCGACGAGCAAACAAACGAAGGAACCCCATGATCGTATGCCGTTATCCTTTTGCCTTCGTTTGTTTCGCCCGTCGGTACACGTATGCGGAGGTGGAGAAGAGTAAACAGAATCTATTAGTTAGTATCAAAAACCAAACGAGTTCTAGCCAAATCTCTAAACCAAATACAATCCAAACACTCCCAACACCCGGCCAAAGTGTAGTAAATAAAAAAAAAACTCGCAAGGAATGGATAATTACAAAAAAACACGCGCAGACACACACGAATACGAATAACAGCAGGACACGCACACATAATTTAAGAAAGAGGATAGTGAGAGAGATGAAGAGAACAGTGTCAAATCTAGTGTGAATGGTGACAATAGTGTCACCATCCAGGAGAAAAAGGATAGGCGCGCATTAAAGGCGGCACAATTTAAAACACTCAGTTTCACAACAACACAAAAATAGTTCACGATAGTATTACAGACATACACACACACACACGAAAGGGGTTTGGGTTTTTTTTATCAATTGTTTTAGCGAAACAATGTATCCGACAAGCCGCGTTTCGGGTGTGTCTTCCGTGAGTTCACAGTCTCCGCGCGACTGCGACAGGATGAATGAGAATACCACCGAGGGACACACACCAGAGCTTTACCAGAGCAGCTTGCCGAAGGTGCATTGTTTCGGTGTAGTGGGATTTATCTTTCATTTCAGATGCTGTGAATTCCGGTGGGAAGAGGGTCGGTATGGGTTCAATGGATTACCTTTCGTTGACCAATTTATCAGTGAACGGGTTACGGGGCTGGCGTTTCATGATATCGGATTCGGCTTCCTCGTAGGCAAGTGAGATAGCGGGTACCTGCGTGTATGTCACGATCGGGGGACATACGACGAACACGAATTGACACGCAGAAAACACACGAACAAGCAAACAAACACACACGCACACACACAGGTAGCACAAGGACATCGCGGTGTGTAATTGGTTGGAATGGATTAGTGCATGTGGTGTGTTGAATGATGAACGGATCCCGGTTCAGTCGAGTCGAGCGTGGCACCCCACGTACGATCAGATTCCAAATCAAGAAAGTTATCACAGCACAGCAGCCAATCGTCGGTGGCGTTTCCGTAAGCAAAGAAACACGCACATAAAAATTGCATTCCCGGTTAATGCACAGATATGAAAGTTGAAATTAAGTGGCATTATAGACACATACACACAACACAAACAGAATCAATGTTATTTTTCAAAATGCGTGTCGCCGGCAAGAAAGTGAAACGGTTTCACAGGATTATTGCACACAAAAGTTTGCACGGTTTAGATATGATCCATGAGAAGAGAAGAAGAAAGAAATCGTTTGATTACTAAACATGTTTACGGAATTAGAGCGGAAGATAAAAATAGATTATATATGTAAAGAAGTTTATTCAAAGATTTTTTTTTACTGAAGCCGTAGTTGTTGCTGTTGGGACACGAGACGGGAGAAAGATATTTGTCTGCAAAGTAGCATTACCTCTCCCGCAGAGACGAATAAAGAGGAAAGCCAAAACAAAACAGTTTCACAGAAGCGTAACAAATAACAACCAAAACAGTTTGAACACAATCCGGCACAAGTTTTCGTCGCTTGGACACTATAGTAGACTGAAAGTTTGGGACGCGCCGCAGATGCCTCGGATATGGCAGTAGAAAACCGATACAACCACAGAAGAGCTGCATTAGCCAACTACACCACAAAGGAGAAGGATGTAATGGGCGGTAGTAGATAGGGCCACCGTCAGAGCAAATGGTTCTCTTGCGAGAGATGTGCACGGGACGAGCAGCAGATGGTAGAAGAATGTGGCACGAGTTGAAAAACGGATGAATGCGTGTGAAAGTACTCTGAATGATTGCTGTTGACTGTTGAACGAATGAATGAACGAATGTTGGCAGGACGTTTTGAAGGACGTTTTGGCAGGAAGCGAACTGAATGCTAGTATCGTGTATCGTGGGTGTTTAAAATTGTTCATTGGAGGGGAACGAAGGCGTGTTTTGTTTGGTTTTGGTATGTAGGATTTGTGTAGGCCACAGGTGTCGGACCTGTCGAGGTTAATCCATCTTAGCTTAATATAAGTTAAGAGCCTTTACATCATTTATAGCTTAACACCCATCTTACAGGACTACATGTTAATATGGGGTGCTTCTTAAAAAAAAATAATCCTGAATAAATACACGTTCCCAGCCGTTGTAGCGCCCGGAAATGGGGAGATGCCCAATAGCACTTATATCATATGCATATGGTTAGAGCTTAACTTAGTTTCCCTTATAGGCGCCGGTTGCTTCGTTAGTGGAAGTTTGAAGAAATGTGCATGCGCTCGGATCGCACTTCCTTGTGGTTGGTTTTTATGTTATTATTTGGCAGCGGTTCATTCGTAAATTGTAAATTCATTCCAGTTTAGTAGAAAATCGCTATTTATGTTTAATCCATATTTTAAAGAAAATAAATAAACAAATAACAACCTCTCATTGACAAGTTTATCGTTGAAGGGATCACGCGGCGGTCGTTTCATGATATCAGACTCTGCATGTTCGTAGGCTAGCGAAATGGCAGGTACCTATGTTTTGGGGACGGTATTGTGGCGATATATGGCATTCATACGATGGAGAAAGAAAGATGAAATCATAAATATAATCTCAAATACCAACACACTCGGAACAACGGTTACAAATGGCATGTAGCATCTCCATTGCGCGTAGAATCGATCCAAAAAGTGCTATAACGAATTTACCCAGGTGTTCCCTCATAAGAACAAAAAACAAAACGAACGGCCGCTGGGTAACGATGCGTTTGGTTTATCAACCAAAAACTGCACCCACAAAATAGTTCTACGTATGCTTCTCGAAACACGTACCTGCTTTAGTAGCACCGATACAAACAAACTAGCCGCACATATGAGCTAGCCTAGTTCAGTGGCAATTTACTTTTAAAGCAAAACGAGAGCTTTGATAAGATCTGGCTTGCATCGCTGTTTTACTACTCGGTGAGTGATAAATGCGTAGTGGAATGCATAAAAATATTGCAATAGTCAAAAGGATAGATAATAAAGTAGCAGTTTAAGTAGGAAAGTGAAAAATAGAGCAATAATAAGGATATGTATAGCGATAGAATAAATATCAAATATAAAAAGGGAAGAAAGATAAAGAGTCTTAGAGAGCGATAAGATAGAGAAAGACGTGAGCGAAAGAAAATTTACCCCTGTCGTCAAAGACTATGTGGGCGTAGATATTTTATAGCAAAAGTAGAAGAAAGCTTAATAAAAGGTATCTTTGCACCACTAGCATACTCTGACGCTAGCACGGTTGACCTCTAAATAATTGACTACGTAAAACAGAATAAAACGAGACAGTACCAAAGAATAGAGAAAAAGTAGCAAAGTGAAGAGGAGAGCGAGAGAAAAATGTTTCATACGAAATGATCGGAAATAGTAACGCAATCACTCTCGGTTTACCTCTCGTTCACCAACTTATCCTGGTAAGGATTACGAGGCCGCCGTTTCATTATATCGGACTCGGACTCTTCGTAGGCCAGCGAAATGGCCGGAATCTATAGCAAATGCGTGTCGCACGTTCGGTTTCGAGAAGGGCAAAACACGATGGGTTCAGTAGCGTTCGACACGTCGTCACAAACATATTGAATGTGGTGTGTGTTTTGTGAGAAGAAATAAAAATGTACAGAAAAAAAGAAAAGTTAAAACCATCTACTGGTGGAGCAAGGGTGCAAACCCGGGTCGCATGATTACCCTCCCTTCGTGGGAGGGGTTAGAAATCGATTCTATTAGCTTTCACAGTCGTTCGTCCCAGCGATCAGGATAGCGTGCTGTCAGACGCTTTGCTTTGCCAGCTTCGAAACAACACTTCTCACGATCGTCTTCTTGTGCATGTGTTCCATGTACACACGCACGCCTCACTTTACTACGTGTGGCTGGCGAGATTCGTTCAAAGTCAGATGAAGTCAGAGGGTAGCAGAACCTGTTGGAAACGGTCGTTTGTGCGAGATTGGCACTTGTAATCGTGCACACTTACCATGTCCGTGCCCAAATCAATACACAGGATAGTGACGGTGCCGAGTGGGAGCGGAATGTCGCACAGGATGAATGCCAGGAAGGGCGAAATTTCCGGAATGTTAGACGTCAGCGTGTATGCGATAGACTTCTTCAGGTTATCGAAAATCAGACGTCCTTCTTCGACACCGGTAACGATCGAGGCAAAGTTGTCGTCGAGCAGAATCATGTCAGCAGCCTACACGGTGGTACCGGAAATTGAAAAACAAAAGACGGTAAGTATTAGTGAACTCCTACTGAGGCAGCTACACGTGTCACATACCTGCTTCGACACATCCGAACCGGCGATACCCATAGCAACACCGATATCTGCCTTCTTCAGGGCAGGCGAATCGTTCACACCGTCACCAGTTACGGCTACGATGGCACCCATGCGCTGGCAACCTTCCACAATGATCAGCTTCTGCTGGGGCGACGTACGAGCAAACACAATTTCCGTGTGGTAGCGCAGAATTTCATCCAACTGGTCCGACGACAGATCACGCAGCTCCGAACCGTGCACGACAGCGGCCTTCGCCTCACGCGGGTTCACTTCCGACACTGGGATGTTCAGACGCTGGGCAATGTCCTCGACGGTTTCGTTACCCTCCGAGATGATACCGACCGACTTCGCGATAGCCTTGGCAGTGATCGGATGATCGCCGGTCACCATGATGACCTTGATACCGGCAGAACGGCACTTGGCGACGGCGTCCGGGACAGCGGCACGGGGCGGATCAATCATGGACATGAGTCCGACGAAGCGCAGATTCTCGACCTGGAAGTTAACGTCGTCCGAGTTGAACTTGAAGCCAACCGGGTACTTGTCCGACGGCAGCAGGAAATCGCAGAAACCGAGCACACGCTCACCGAGACCACCGAGCTCGAGGTAGGCGTTGTTGAACGCTTCCTTCATCTCTTCGTCCATCAGCTTCTCCTTGCCGTTGATGAAGATGGTCGAGCAGCGCTCCAGAATACGTTCGGGAGCACCCTTCATGACCAGCAGGTAACGCGGATCGCTCGGGTCTTCTGTCTCGTGGATCGACACCTGGTATTTGTTGGTCGAGTTGAACGGAATTTCGCACACCTTCTTGTTGCGCTTGCGGATGTTCATCACGTCGCCGAGAGCCAGTTCCATACATTTGAGCAGAGCCGCTTCCGATGCGTCACCGCTGACTTCCTTCTTGAGAATTGGTACACCGTCCTGGCCACCCTTGAACTCGGCACGGTTACACAGCGAAGCGATGCGGGACAGGGCCTTGAAGCCGGGGCTGGTGCGATCGTACTGCACACCGCTCTGATCCTCGGTCGTGTCAGCCTCGATGATCTGATTGTCGAACCACATGTGAGCGACGGTCATGCGGTTCTGCGTGAGCGTACCGGTCTTATCCGAGCAGATGGTCGAGGTGGATCCGAGCGTTTCCACAGCTTCCAGATTCTTTACCAGACAGTTCTTCGACGCCATACGCTTGGCAGTGAGTGTCAGACACACGGTGACGGTAGCCAGCAGACCTTCTGGTACGTTAGCGACGATAATACCGATCAGGAAGATGACGGCGTCCAGCCAGTGGTAGCCGAGGATGAACGCGATGACGAAGAAGGTCACACCGAGGAACACGGCCACACCGGTAATCAGGTGGATGAAATGGTGGATTTCCTTGGCGATCGGAGTCTCACCGGTGTCCAGACCGGAGGCCAGGCCAGCGATACGTCCCATCACGGTGTAATCACCGCAGCTAATAACGACACCCTTTGCAGTACCCTCCACAGCGTTGGTCGAGAAGAAGGCCAAGTTCTTGGTTTCCAGCGGGTTTTCATGAGTGAAGTCGGGTCCACGGGACTGTGGCTCAGATTCACCAGTAAGCGACGAGTTGTCAACCTGCATAAGAGGGTTAACGAAACATACAAACAAAACCAATTAACAATCCGTTTGGAGTTTAGTGACACTTTTTATGATTTGTCTATTCATTAGCTATAACCTTATTATGTAACTTTACTTCTCTAATGCAAAGGAAGACCGACTTTCATGGTTTTATACACCGTGGTAGCAATTGACAGTGCAGTGAAAACGAACGTGCAGTAGCAGCATATTGCGGCTTTTTTTGCAACTCATTCAACATCCCTCTTCACTCGCTTACGCGTATTAAACTGCTGGATCCTGAATCAATGAAAACAGCCTCCCCCAGCTCGCCGTACGGTCGTCGCAGGGTCACATTGAGTATGTCCGTCCAAGTTGCACAATCAACCCATTTTAGTTGGAACGGTTGGAAGGTTCCCCGGTTCATTCATTCAACGGGCGGGAGTGGATTGACCATGCCCGGGATATGGTTGCGTTGTGTTACGCATGCAAACGGAAGGCGCAAAAACGGTGCGCGCGCGGCCGAACGGGAGGGTGAAACCAATCAAAACGAATCATCATAAAACCCGACAATCGGCGAGTTGTCGCTTCCACTGCAGCACACAATGACACCATCTCACATACGCACCGACGATCCGGCCACTGGCCTCTTTCTGCCTGTTTCTCGGGTGCCGGTTCCCCGCAGGGTGTGCGATTGCTGTGCGAGTACACCGCCTCAATTATTTTGTGTTCCACATACTTTCCTAGCATGATTGGTACGTTTCGCGAATGCCGCAATTGAACCGCAGCTCCCCATACCAACCGTGCTACTTCCGAATACAAAGCATACGCACGCACCGTCAATATGTTGTGACCGTTAGCAAACCGTTGCTGCTTACGAAAAAAAACGGCTCCAATTCAAAGGAATTAAATTTCATTATTAATGAATGGCGGGTAAAATAGCTAAGGCACCAACAAACCCAAAGGGAAGGGAAGCCGTTTGGTGCGGATGAGAACGGAGATCACCAAAAGCATTACTGTCACGGTCACGTCACCATTCGCCACCACGTTCAACCTTTGCATTGATTACCCCTTGCACACCGGACTGATTGTTTGTGTGCGGACATGGATGTTACCTTGAAGTTGCGCGCTTCAATGATGCGAATATCAGCCGGTATCCTGTCACCGAACTTGACCTCCACGACGTCACCGATGACCAGATCTTCGGCGCGCAGTGTCAGCTTCTCGCCTTCACGCAGAACGGTAGCGAATTGGGGCACCATGTTCTTGAACGATTCCATAATCTTTGAACTTTTCGATTCCTGAAAATAGTGGATAAAATACAACAGCGGGTTAGTCGAACGTAACCGGACTGGATCACTCCATCGCTTACCTGATAGTACGAGAAGATGCCGGTCACTATCACGACAGCGGCCAGCACGATACCGAGATAGAGATTATCATCGGCCGGTTCCTCGACGGTACTGGCCTGAATCGAGTAGGCGATGAAGCACAGGATGGCACCGATCCATAGCAGCAGAGCGAAACCGCCGAAGAGATTCTTACAGAACTTGACCCATTCGGGCGTCTGTTTGGGTGGGGTCAGGGCGTTTGGTCCATCTCGTTCCAGATTCTCCTTGGCTTTCGCGTGGCTGAGACCCTGTTGTGTTTGTGGTAAAAAAATTACAGAAAAACGGGCAGAATTAAAATTTCACTCGTGGCAGTGGTTGTCAAGTTCATTTAGTTACCAATAAATACCTATAAACTTGACCTACAACTATAACGAATGTAACACATCATCACACGTGATAAAAATCCCTGTCATTGATTGGCATGAACTATATCGATTTTTTGCATTCTCCTTCTGTTTCGAAATGTGAAACACGTTACTCATGAACTTACTATTTGACCACCAGATAAGCTTGATTGGTCGTAAATGACTCAATTTGTCGCTATCGTTTGCGCAAAAAAAAACTAAGCAACAAAATTGTTATCATCGCCGCTGGGTTTCACTGGTACCGTCCCTTGGTTACAGACAATTACGTCCGGGATAAACAAAACAACACACAACCCGTATCCCCATCTATCAAACGGTTTAAAACACATTCTCACCACGCATTGTTGAGATGAGATACAGTCATGCACAACGCAACACATTCTTATCGCAGCGAAACCACAGCGCCGTTGGCGCCCTATCTGCTCTGTTCCGATATCAGTCTCCGTGCACATACCCACCCCGTCTTCTCCCCCTGGGGCACACGGGTGAAGGAAGAGCTGGAAAGTATTTTTAAACAGTATCTGTTTCCGAGACCGATCTAGTTCATTTCCGCCTGCGGTTGGTTGGTTGTAAATGTTTGTTACCGCCGTCAACCAGGCAAAACCTGATTCATATCGCAAACCGGATTGATTTGAGATCGATCCGACGCGGATCGATTGAATGCGGTTAATGTGTATTTTTGTTTTGCCCCTCTGTTTGTTTGGCACATTACGATAAGCGAATGCGATAATTTTGCATCAAACGACACGTTGCTGGACTTATTATCCAATGGTATTTTAACGACCTACTGGTGCATGTACGTAGTAGCACATACGTACGCAGCCACTTTACCTGGCTAATTTAAAAACTATTCATTCTCCTTCCCCCTTTCAGAAACTCCACACTCTTACCGTCGGCCCGGTATACTTACATTTTCCGGATGTGTTTGAAGTCGCTGGTACAGTTCTTCCGGTGTGATCTTATGGTAATCAATATCCAACTCCTGCTTCAGATCATCTAAATCGGTTTTCTTCTTTGGCGGCATTTTGCGTCTTGACTGTAGTAGCGGAAGAGAAACAAGGCACAGAAAAACAGGGAACCACAGGTTAGTTTGGCGGCGCTAGCTTCCTTCACGTTTACTTTACAGCTTTGCTCAACTGGGCAAGGCGACGGAGGGAGGGGGGTGGGGGTGGCTAGCAGCTCACTGGACACGATTCCTCACGCGAGACAGTCTACAAAACGATCATCCTTGCCCAATCGAACGCTGCTGTTTGACTGACGGAACGGGCTGCCGTTCCGTGCCATTCTATATCGCGCGGCCGTTGCCGCACTCGCATCATTAGCGCACGATAATTCTTCGTGATTGCAGGCTGCTTCGCGCCTCGGCACCGATAAGATACCGGGACGTGTCTGTCAATCAAATCGGCTGGTAAAAGCAGTTAACACCGAAAGGAGCCGCCGAGCGGTGGACGGGAACGGTGACAGATTTGTTCGACCTGTTCCACCGGGCCGAGCTCACCTGTCCCGGTTACTACCGACTACAACCGACACTGGGATACTACTACAAACACTGCTACCGCTACTACCATTACTGTTAATGTATAGGTAAATCCGCTGAAATACTTTTTAATCGGTTAGAGGCGAATTTTAGATTGGTATCCTGGCACCATTATCAACAGTGTTAGTTGTATGTTCTTAAAAACATAGATTGTTATGTATGGTTCCGAACCGAATTATTATTATTTTTTTTAAAATAACATTAAACCCTACCCATTTTGTACACAAAAGGTGCGTGCATCAGGAGACCAATCCTTCATGCAAAATCTGAGGAGCAGTTCTCTCGGGATCCTAAACAGGGACCATTAGTCCTCGCGCGGGAGCCATAAATGCATTACGTCAGACGGGCTTGTTGCAAAAATGTCTCCATTCCGTAAGGTTGGACGGTTACTACACTCACGGCCCATCCCAAATACAGCGCCCGATGGCCTTAATGTACATCGAATGCTACCCGGCGCACACGTACCACGGCACGAGCACGTCTCATCACGAATGCAAAAAGTGCTCGTTAGTAGAACGGGCCATTCTAGCGGCCGGCGGTCGCTAGTTTGCACGCGCTCTAGTTTCGATCGCCAGCGACGCTATGGCTCGATGGAAAAGAGTTATTTTCCGTTCGAAGTTTCCTTGTGGTTGTTGCGTGGGAGCAGTTGCTTTACTCCAGTGATTAGGTGTGTGTTAAACACCTACCACGTGGAAAATGGGCATCTTTCGATGATTTGAAGGACTTCGGTGCGGTGCGATGTTTGCACGGTAGAAACGGCGAGCAAAACACCGCAAAAAGAGTGTAGTAAAAGCAATAGTCACCCTCTGTCAGCAATATAGGGGATGTAGAGCAAACAAAATCGTCGTCGATTGGGGCCAGCGTCACAGAGGAGAACACGTTGTGAAGCGATGGGGCGATGGGCTTATTAGTTGTTATTATTGCCATTAAGATACTGCTGCCCTGCGGAAGGTGCTAACGGCGGCGGTAGATGGATAGATTGTGGCGTGTTTCATCATACTTCTTCAACAGTGTTCGAGTGTATTCACCCACCCCTCGAAACTCGCCCGCCGCGCCGCCAGCAGGTGGATCTCTTTCATGGCAAACGACAGAGCGGCGGCACCAACTTGCGAAAGTTGATTGGTGAAATACTAAACCTCAATCTACGGAGCAGCAATTGACGTCATATGAGCGCTTCCGTACTTCCTTCACCGCCTCGTACATGATACGTCTGGTATCATGTCGTGGCCGCGAGCGAATGTGGTCTAGATGATTGATGGTTGTGCTTAAAGTTTCTCTGCTCGAGCTACTACATTTTTGGACGAACCGCTACCGCTTACCTGTACATCTTATAGAAATAGAACATTTAGACATATGGCTACAAACACAACACAAATACAAGATAATTCATAACAGAACACACATGCAAAGCTACCAAATCAAAGATACAAAATCGCTTTTGATATTAACCATATTCGTGAGGCAAAACACAGTCGTGGGTGTTATGTAACATAATGGTCGTGAAAAAACAGTACAAATGGAAATGAAAAATTATTCCTCTATGTTCCGGGCGCTCATTGAACCGTTGCGAACGGTCAAGGTAAGGTGAGGGTCGCGACAAAAAAAAACCGACTTCGAACTTCAAAAAAACCCTCTTTCAAAAAGTTAACTACTTCCGATTGCTACCTATTTGCCAAGCGAATTCTGTGGGACGTACTCCGGGGCAGGTCGAGCGTAACGTAATTGGGGTTCGTAATTGTTCAGGTCAGTTCCACCGTCATTCCGTCCGTCCACCGGACCGTGCGTCCGAACGTTTTATTACTATCATTTACTATTCGGCGCAAGTGTATGTGGCCGATAAACGAATTGTCTGTCAATGCGGACAACGTCACAACATAGATCCCGCCCCGTAGGTAGCAGGCTTTTTTCTAAGGACAAAAACGTCCGAAAAGCAACATAAAAAAGTGACACCAATTAGGGGATGTGCAGACCACGTACGTCCAGTCCAACGAACGCCATAAACTCGGCAGTATCGTTTCGGCAGGTATCGGTTATGTAAGAGGTAACGCTGTTGTCGTCACATTTATGGATGCCCAATTCATTGGAATTATAGTCATTCGGCACAGTTGAAAGAAACGTATCACGGTGTCACCAAAACTGCTAACACCATGCACCAGCCGGAGCTGTAATGGGCAGGCAGATACTGCCCGACAACGCTAAGCCCTTCTAAACCACGGACACACACACACACATACCGGGCCGTCGCCCATGCGGGGCGTAAAAGAGAAGCGCATGTTCGAGATTAGGCGAGCTGCCAGCCGACCGTGGTATTTGCTGTCCATTAAAACACCTTTCGCTACACTAGCGGTTGTGTGTGCCTTTTTTTGGCAACGAGCACTTTACGGGGGGACACAAACTGGACATGGATACGTTGCCCCATGAAGATGGTCGGGACGGTGGGAGGGTGGCGAGAAATCATAGAAAAAGTCATACACGTGAAAAATGGTTCCCACTGACGGTGATCGATTTCGATTGTGTACAGTGGAACGCCTGCACGGTCGGCGGTTAGGAGGGGCAAATCAGATTAGTTTTGTCAGACGAATACATAATTCTATTCAACGATGTGTAATTTATTCCTACGGGGCTTGACAGGTGACATAAGCGAGTAGCTATAGCGTAAGGTTTGCCCTTAAACCGGTATGGAAGATTACCATTTACACAAATAATGCGATAATCAAGGTATCAACGCATTATACAAGGGTTTATTCGTAACTTACGATAGTGTGGTAGTCATAAGCGTCAGTGAGTCAGTAGTGTGTTTAAAAAAGCAGAGTCTAGCTATTAGTGCTACAATATCGTTTCAATCGTCGGTGTTAATCGGTTTTTACAAACTAATAGAAATAAAGATTTTATGGATAAAACAAACAAAACGTCAGTACTACCTTATACTGGCCATCGGCTGTACGGTTGTCATCCTTAAGCGGGGCCACCGTGGCCACACGGTACGAGTCCGTCCTACCGGTCTGCAGATGTTGTGATGGGTGGGGGGATGATGAAATGTTCATGTTTGTGTATTTTTTACCGTTGTTGTTACACATGTACATGAAGGAATTTATGTGTATTTTGTTCATTTATAATATGGCCCATTTCATCGAAGGATCGTCCCATCGGCAAAAGGGATATTGATTGGAGAGATTGCGTGCGTGAGTACGATAAACGGGAAATGAAATTGCGCAAAAATCGCGCAGAGATGGATGGTATCGTGATTTGTTTTTTGTTTAATTTTTTGTTTTTTTTAAGCGATAAGGGCATACAATGTACAGCATAACAAAATGACGGAAAACAAAATTAAACAACACACACACACATAACATCAATCGAACACGGCACAGCAGGATCGGGCGGGCGCGCGAAAGGGTCGCATGCGATATTCGTAGCACACAAGCGCAATCGATGAAATAAACATTGAGAAAAAATACATATAAATGAAAATAAATTATTAACATAAATTGAGCGTAAACGAAAGCATACGACGGTAAGCATGCACCAACTATTTACAATCGGAGAGCCTTACGCTGGAGGGTTGAAAAATCTGAAAACGGTTGACCGAACGCGTGAAACTTCTGGCAAACGAGCGTACGAACGAACTTTGAACACGATTACGAAACTAAATTCCCTCGAAGTTGTTGGAATGAGTTAGAGATTTTTTTTGGCTTCTTTCGTCTCATTAAAAATTGTTTCATAAATGGAGCTTTTTTAGTAACGCATATTTACGGATACAATTGCATATTATTTTTTAGAAGTTTCCAACATAAGCTAAGATTCGCTGTCCCGTGATCCTCCTCGACAGCAATCGCTCATCACATCACGGGGAACTCACAAACCAACCAGTGTGAGTGTGCTTAATTTGCTAGCGAATGTGTTTATGCGGCACCAGCTGCTGATGCTCCACTTTTCCGATTTGGAGCCAACTACTGGTGGTGGCAAACGGCAGTCTGGTGGGGATGGTGATGGTGTTTGCCGAGAGAACCCACCGTTACCGTTCGCTCTAGGGCCAGAAAAGAGGCCGCCGCTGCGCCTGTGAGCGAACCCTAGGGGAGAGGACATGCGCAGTCAGGATTTTCACGTTATATAATCGCGAGCATGGCTTCGATCGACTCGTGTCACCATCGAATGTTCCACCGCGCACCAAACTACCACGCGACGACTTCGTTACGGGTATGTATCGCTCCGCAGCACCGACGACTTCGATCGACGGAATGAATATTTTCACTGGAAGCACGTTCGTGCTGCTTTAGTACATAAATCTCGCTCTCTCGCTCTTTAGAGTCCTTCAGGCAGAGTGTGTGACAGGCATCGGGAGAGTCCACCTTTAGCGGTGACCTTAGGCGATGGGATACGATGCAATACGGGTGGAACGGTAAAAAAAAACAACACTAAATCGTTAGCAAGAACAGCAGCTAACTTCGATGGGAAGTGAAGTTAATTTCCCATCATAAATACGTCAGCGCCCTAGTGGGTTAGTTGAAAACCCTTTCTTCATTACATTCCACCGGGTAGAACTCTTCCCAGTGTTATTTGACTGTCATTACATAACGGTCGCACACGTTACGTTTCGACTATATTTTGTTTTGTTTTATAAACTAAACACATAGAAAACTAATTTAAAAAAAAACCTACAAAGAACAGCTGTTCCGCAAAGGCACAACTTCCCACGGGAAGACTTTTTACGAGCGATATTAAAATTCTCTAAACCGTCGTAAACGCCGAGAAACGAGCAAAGCGCGGGAAGGACGGGATTTAAAACGAGAATTTTGCTTTTACTTGAAAGCAAACGTCAGCGCGCAAACAAACTGCTTAAACTACCACTTTGAACTCATAGAAATTAACATTTTCTTCTCCCCTAAATTCTCTCAAAGTCACCAAATCCGTCAAAAACACACCACGCGCGACCGATGGCCTTCCACGCGCGTCGAGAGATGAACCTTAAAAATGTGTGGCAAGTCCCCTCGCTGAGCATTTCATGGCAAGCGTTCTCGGCTCACCGTGCTGTCGGTGAGCGCAACTGGCCAGGTGCCAGGCAGCGCGGGTTCTAGGAACAACAACAACAAAATATTACACACACACAAAATTGTTGTCATTTTTTCGCTAATAATAAACGACATCGTCATGCGGAGCGTCAAACACGGACGGATGTGTGCGCGTGAACCAGCGGCACACGTATGTGATTGGGGCCGCTCAGTTATGATTTATTTTACTACCTGTCGCTTTTCAATGCCACACGTTTTTTTTTTGGGATAGGTTTCGCTTATATCCAGCGAGAGAAGCAAAAAAGTAAGCAGCGGCGATGGAGACGCCCGGTTGTTTTCGCCATTTTGTCGATATTTATTCGTTTGCAACGCGCAAACGGTATTGAGCTCGTTTACTACTGGTAGGAAATTCTTTGGGCAATCTCCAACGTATTTTCCACGTTTTAGCGCCATCATGTACGGCTAATTGCATTTGCTCTATCTCTCCTGCACTTCCTCTGCCTTGCTTTCTAAATGTAATGGTGAGTAAACAGTCATTCCCATCCACCCCCCGGGGGTAAACATGCCGGGATGACCCACTGTCAACAGCAACAACTCAGTGCTCCTGTTCGCACACGGACAGGGTGCTAATCCCAACGTCAAACAAAAGGTACAAAAGATGCACCTTCATATGTACCTCTTACCACACGAGTGGGTTAATCCGCACGAAACGCACCGCACCGTCACTGTCACCGTTGTCAAGCGGCCACAAACCCGTCGACCCAGTTTGTGTGTTGCCTGTAAGCAACTGTGCGCAGCGCTTCCAGCGAGCGTGAGCATGAGGAGCGTGAGCGTGATGCGCGATTAATTTACGGCTACGATCTCGCACGTCTTGCCTTTGCGGCTCTAAATCACGCGCCGGCGCGGGAATCCGATAAGAGTTCGCTTTCTCAACAGCTTAAACACACCGGGAACATGCCGGCTCTTTCCCGAGCCACAAACACGCAGCTTATCAAAATTACGCGACCACGATCTTTCCGCAGTTATTGCTCAGATCCGCTCAAAAGCCCCGGATGATGACGATTTGGCGACCGGGAGAGCCGTGTTGTGTTTACGTTTCCTGGTGGCGGCTCCTATCGCACCGAAAAGGAGTCGACACTAAACGTGGAGAAAAACAAAAAAAAACAAAACAAAAAAGCTCACTCATCAATCAATGGCCCGGGCGCGGATTTTGCTGATTATTTACATTTGGTTGAATGTTGTGTTTCTTTTTTCTTTTCTTTTGAACGTTCCAGATCTCGTGCGGTTCGAACGCTGCCGCAAGGGAGTTGTTGGAGTGTTCTGTCAGCCAAGCCGAGAGAAAACCAGATGATCAACGCCACTGAGAGCCCACGATGTGTTTGTGCGCTCTGCTGGTGCTCTTGGCACTAGCAATATTACGTGTAAAATACGCGCGAACCACCGGCTTGCCATCGGCATCATCGATCGTGTGTGCGTTTTGACGATTAGCTGTGAACCGGTGGTGGTGTCTCGGTTCTACCCCACCTTCTCCGATTGATGGTTTGTTTGTTTTTACATTTCACTAATAAAACCCGTAGAGCAACACTATTCATCCACAGCTAGGGCAGATTTTATGGACCTCTTTTGGCTCCGGAAAGACCCATTGCTTACATTTACAGAAATCTTTCGCCAGAAAGCGTTCTGGCGGAGCAAAAACGGAAAATACCAACAACAACAAAAAAACATCAATCAATGCTTCGCTTTAAGCACGCAAGCAGCAACGTGAAACGTAAATACTTTGAGCCGTTCTGTCTATATCTCGAATGTCAAATCAACACCTTTAAGTAACGGATCTCGCTCCTCCGCTACCCGGTAATCTGATTCCTCGTTTCCAATTTAAACACGAAACTTGTGCGATGGACGGGTTTCGCTCGTTCGTTACGCAGCAGCCGCACCCCACAATGCAAAATATCTCATTCTGCTGACACATCCACATCCACTTGTTCGAACTGTCACTTGTACTTGTGAAAGCGTTTGCGAAAGAACGGAAACACTTCGTTTCCTTCATAAGAACTATCTCGGTTTGCTTTGTTAAGCGTTTTTTAGCTTTTCTCCTTTCGGGAGGAAGAACAAACAATGGAACTGCTCACCCTTAGAGCGAAACGGACAAGGCAAACGGCAAACGGCAATAGAAACGAATTTCCAACCGGAAGACTGTTTCTCCCTTGCCTCCACCCACTTGACCGTAAAACGATATTATCATCTCACCTAACCTCACTTTTGACGCTCTTCCGCACCGAACGGAACACAATCCACAACAATCGATCGATTGCGACCGATAAGAGGGCGAGCCGAAATTTGAATAAACCTGTGCCGCAAACGCAAACAATCTCCTCCTTCCCGGACCTCGCACGGATCCATTTCCCATTCCAATCCGGATGCTTCCGGTTTTCGAGGGTGTGCCACCACCCCATTAGAAGGGGAGCTAGCGCGGCGAATGGGCTCGCTGCTAGCTCCCATTAGATTTTGGAGCAAGTGTGTCAATATTTGACCACTTTGCCTCTTTGCCTGACGCGCGAGACGCCTGGAAGGGGAGGGCCACTGAGGAAAGACGCTGTGGGGGCGAACAAAGTGGACGACTCTGGCTGCCCTCCCCCCAGGCACCACTTTTATTTATTTGTTCTCTTGTGATAACAAACAGCAAAAAAAAAAAATAAAACAAAAACTAACCGCGCGACTATATACGGAGCTTCCTTTTCGCCTTCTGTCAAACGCTCTTCTATGTGCATTTCTTAGGTGGAGATTTGTTCTTCCATTTTTTTTTTTAGAAATTCCCTCTCATCATCTCCAACAGCGTGGCTGCTCTGTCTAGCCATCCGCCTCACATCTAAAGCTCTAGGTACACAACGCAGACAATCGCCACACAGACTTCAACAAAAGCCTGCAGCTTAACCTCAATCTTCCTGGTCCGGCTCGCTGGCACGTTGGGTGGACACGGCGTAGCAGGGAACACGAAAGCAAAGCAAAACGTGACATGTAAAGTATGATAAACGCGCCAGTGCTCGCAGCAGCCCTGAACAAACGTGCTGTTTGTCCAGAAATAAACTCCACCTTTGCTGGCAAACAGTAATTTTCCACTGCGTCCGGGCAGTTAGAGGCAAGCGATGCCGGTCGATGTAGAAGTAAGTGAAGTTGTAAAAAAAAAACCGTACCCCAACCTGTTAAGTGCTTCTTTTGCGATCTTCTTAGCACTACAAAAAAATGTTGCGAATGTAGCGTGAGTATCACCCGAGACACAATCGATCATTTACATCTGGGTTGGTTTCTTTTTTTTTTGTGTGCTTGCCTTGCTTGCGCGCTTGCCAGTCGGTTTGAATAAACATGAGAGACCTAATCTCGGAAACCAGTTCCGCGCGCTGGAGGGCAAGGTAAGCCGGTAAGCTCGCCTCGAACCGATCCGATCCGAGGCGTCGCACGCGTCACTGATGAGAATGCAATACCGTCGATCAAGTTCAGATCAAGATCACGCGCCTTCTAAACCAGCAGCAGCAGCAGAGGGTTTTATCGCGTCGCCGTGCACAACACACTGCACCATAAAAAGCTCGCCCATCTTGCCACTCACGCAATGGAGGATGCAGGCCGGTAGATAGTAATGACTGTTGTACGCAGTAGCAACGCTGGGCTACCGTCGCCTTGATTCTATTTCAATGCGGGCATCGGAAAAACCACATTCCAGTACCCGTTTGGGAGTGATTTACTCCGTACGTACGCGCGTTGGGTTTACCGCAAAATGGAACTCGTAAAAATGTGAAGGAAAAGAAAATCAAACCAAAAAGGCTGCCACCTGTCAAACACATTAGAAAACAGTCGTATTTTAAATCTGCTCCTCTGTATTGTGAATTTTATTTTTTTTACGTAGATGAGTAGTAGATATGCTCGAACTCGAGCAACGTCCTGATCCCCGGACAGTAATGGTGCGATCGGGAGAAAATGTTTAAAATAGGTGTAACCATCGCAACACCATCGGGTACCCTCGGCACGTCGCTGTCCACGCTCACGCTAGTGTGTAATGTCCGCCGAAAAATGCGCGAATTACGGCGCGAGTGTGTATGCGTGCTGCTGTCTGCACTTTTTTTCGCCAGACCCAACACAACCGCCAGCCATGGCCGGTAGAGACCGTACCGGTCTGGGGGGTGCCGCTTCTTCTCGTCGGTTGTCGATCAACAAAGCGCGATCGCCATGATGTTCACTTTACCATACACCACCCCCGCCGTTCAACACCATTGACCCACATGTCAACGAAAACGCGCTTCGCGCCGTTCACGAAAACTGGCATAAAACATCTGTACACGCTTCGCGGCCACGCGCACCAATCAATCGTATCCATAGTGAATCGATGGACAGTGGGTTCGTTTGAACGCGAACGCGTCCGAAGGTGATTGATTTATTGCTGCTGGAATGCTGGGGCCACACAGCTGTGTGCGTTGAGCAGATGATGCAACTGTACCTTACGCGCCCTGAAGCGCAGATAAAATCACACGGTGCGTCGTCGCGGGCATTAATGATTCAAAACAATAAACAAAACAAAAAAGACAATGCACAGAATAGCTTACATCTTGCAAGCTGCAATATGAACAAGATTGTATCACTTATCCCAATCAAGAGCTCAATTATTGCGTAACATCAATTCCAGGAGAGCGATCTCAGATGGAATCAAACGCTCTTTTTTAACTTCTTAGCGACACAGACATACTGATCAAAGGGAATGCTCAACAAGAAGTTGATTAAATCAATGGACGAGCCGTGGAGCTAGTGTGCCAGATTAATTGAGCTTTGATTTTAAGAGCGTATGGTGCGCAATGGAGTTTGTATATCAGAGGAATATTTTTACAAAACAAAATATTAGCTTATTAATATTGAAATTCTTCTACTAAATGACAACGCTTCTCATTCGCTAACTTTTACTAAGAAAGCTCCAAAGAAAACATAAATGGCTTAACAACTTCATTCCTTCAACACACACAGACACACAAACACACGGTTCGGTTCCGCGTCGAAGGACGAAAGGAAAGCGCTTCCGCCGCAGCGTTATGTAACATTCTTTAGCGAGCCCGCGAAATTTGCGAGGCGGAAAAAAATCTGCGGAAATTTTCTTTCGGTACATTTAAGCGCCTTACAAAAACTGGTACATTAATGTTCGATTTAGTGCGTTAGATAGCAAATGGTCTACGGTCGTGGTTACGTAACATACTGCTGACTTTTGTTGATTTTGCATGTCTTACAAGACTCTCAGAGACTTATCCCGACAGAAAAAATCGTTCGTTTCAAACGCATAAAAAATTAGATCATAATTTCGTTTTTGCCATCGTTTTGTCGACAGTTTCAGATTTTTCCGATCCCTCGTCTAGTCTGGAGGACAAACTCCGGCCGTCGTCGGTGTTTGTGTGTCCTTTCCCCTGCTCCGGAAACCTACCTGAGGCATTGTGCATGTGTGTGTGTAACCCAGTAATGCCTTACGGGAAGCGGACCAGCTGTAACGTGTATATGTACCACTTCTGGATACAACAAAACCTCCACCACCGCGGAGGTGCGCTCTATACGGGTTCTGCGGGCGTGCGAAGCTTCCTAGGTCTTGACTATTATTGCGAGACTATTGGCTGGTACTGGATGGAAAGGCGAAAGGTAAGGACGTGGAAAGTATGTAAAATGGACGCAATCGTACAAAACACACCCTCCATCAGCGGGCTCGTTCGTTTGTTAGGATCTAGAAATTATTGCTCGCAATTTTTGACCACACCGTACGTGAACACATGCCGTTGTCATCGTCGTTGTCGATCGAAACAGTTGCGCAACGCGGCGTTTTCTGCTTCCCAACTCTCCCTTTGCAAAACGGAAAATTCCTCCTCGCCGTTTCCTACCGTCCCCTGTTTGTGTCAAGGGAACGACTGACGGAAAGCTTAGCGAGAGCGTGGTGAGGAGAAAAACGAGTGGCACTGATGTGGCACCATGAGCGGGAGAGGAAAGCTCCGGTTTCCTTTTTGGATGTGGAAAACTCTCTCACACCCAGTCACGCAGGCATCCTTCTCGCACTCTCCCTCTCTCGAAACGAAGGTGCAGGAAAATGCTTACTCCTGTGAAATGCGCGAGCAAGCGGAACTCGTGGCACCTGCCTGTCGAGAAGCAGCATGGCCGTGTAGTGAAACCAACACACACACAAACACAAAAAAAAGCTTCACCAAACACGTAACAGATGGAATACCCTAGGCGTTCACGACGCGACGAGTCGCACCATTTGCCAAGAATATTTAAAAAAAAACACATTAAAACACGGTCGGGAAAGGTCGCCGGACCGGAGAAGAAACACGGCACTGCCGCGCGTGCCGTCTAGCTGCCACGGCCCACCCACCGGTAGGGCAGATGACCAGCAGACACGACGGGACACATCGAGACATCGGGGGCAAGGCAACAAACATGCCACCGGGACGATACTTTGGCGAAAACTCGCCTATTTTAATAATAACACCCAAAAATAAATTTTTCGTCTTCATCGGGTGTTTTTTTTTTCTCTTTCTCTTCCTCTCTATTCCTCTCTTACGCTACTGGCGTTTTCCCTGATGGTGTCCTCAACAACACGCGAGCAACAACTCGGCCTGCTTCCGTTTCGATTCACGTCGGAAGGGGATGTAAAATGTGAAGAGTGGGAAGAAAAATAAAGCGACCGGGAAGCGAGTGGGAAGCTTACAAAAACGCTCATGGCATACTGTTTCATCTGCAATGTGTGTGTGTGTGTGTTTTTTTTTTTTTAGTGGCAATCATTCAGCGTCTTACGATGGTTACATTACTTCAGACAGCGCTAAAATTCCACTATAGCTCAGTTCCATACAAACCGTGGTAATAATTAGTTGTGTTACGCGAAGAGAGCCCTTTGGTGATTATGAAAATGTCCTTTCGAAATTCACTCTCTTTGCTCGCCTCGCTCACTACCTCTCGCCAATTGTGACAGTGGTAGTGGCAATGAATAGCTGGTACTTGATAACAGTGGGTGATGGTGCATATGATCCGGTTGTAGTGTTGAAGCGATCGAACAATCACGCACTGGTGTTTCGTTTTCCTTTTTCCAACACACAAGCACTTACACAATCCTCTATTCTGTTTTCCAATTCACACCGTCTTACTCCGTGTTTCTCTGGTTATGGTAGGCTAGAAAACAAGACACATTCACTCTGTCTATTCGTACCCAGTCCAAACATTCTTCCACCACAAAGCACACGCAACCCCCTCTCCCTCTTAGCACTCGTTTCGCCTCTCTGGGCGATGGGTATGGGGGAATTCTCTCCACAGATCGTAATTTTTATCTCTAGAGCAAAACATAAAAGAGTACAAGACCATGCATGGTACACACGCACACACGCATACACACACGCACGGGACACACGGGACGAGGGGTTTTTCGGTTTCTTCACCACGGACACAAGAAACAAAAAAAAATAATAATACAAAAATCACCTCCGAACGTCAAAAGGGAAAATTATATTTATCCCACCTCTTCCCCCGCTGTGCGCTTTGCACCTCCGTAATTAACTATTTTCAATCGTTGTCACACGTATGAGGGCTTTTTTCAACACTTTTAAATAATTTTTCGTGTTTTGCTATTCTTTTCTTTTTGGCTCCCACTCTCAGCACGATGCATGCTTTAGTATTATTGGACGTTGAGTGTTTTTCTCGTGCGTCTACCAGCACCACACGGATACCAAGAACCGCTCGATTGATGGTGAATCTATTTTCTACCTTGCGCTGCTGGCGTCGCTGGCGCTACACACTGGCGGTCCCTGCTGTATCTTTTGCCCAAGGTCGCCACTCCGAACGCACGGGCCGCGCTTGTTGTGACTCAAAACCAACTAGCTACCTCCTACTGGTGCACCGTTAAATAATTTCACAACCACAACCGGCGAAACGCCGGAAGCAGGTCGCAAACGGTCTGCCCCCACCGGTGACCGTACGGTTACATAAAACGAATCCAATAATGTCTCACCAGCTGCAGCAAACTAACCAAACTAACCTCGGTAGCTATAGGCTGCTCTCGGCACTCGTCCTTCCAACTAAGCTTAAAACCCGCAAACGAAACCGACTGGCAGCAGTTTTCGGTGCAGAAAACACGTAACACGACTTCTTCCTCGGTCGCTTGCCGTGGGGAGTGCTGCGCGCCGTGGTTAAAGACGACCGAGGCTGTTCAAACCAACACCTCTCCCGTCCGTCCGACAGGATACGAGAGCACCGCCCTTAAGTGTGAGCAACGCGCTCCCGATTGAGCGAACGGTGAGTGAGTGCCCACCAACTTCCTGGTCGCAAAAGGGTCGGTGTCAGCACTCACGCTTCTCTCCCGTGAGCTCTGCACCGTGTTCTGCAGGACACGGCCACTCACGGAAAAGGGCAGAGAGATCTCACGCCGCTCCGGAGGAGGAGATGGAAATCGTGTGGAACGGATCTTTACCGCACAAAGTGTGCTTTTCTCTCCTACACAGGTCCACACATCTCCGTATGTACACATATATATACTTTTTTTTTTCAATTTCAGCTTCCATGTCCTTGTGTCGTTACGGGATTGCCCTTGTGGTGACGATTATTTTTCCCCCATCCCATTTTCCTAGATCGTTGATAGCACACATAGACGTCGATAGTTGATACCCTCAATCACACATACACGCAACGAACAGCAAGTTCTCCTGCTACAGGACGTCTTTGGAGGTCACAAGGTACCTTCGAACTTTAGTTCCTTTTTTTTTCGCCGGTTTGAACATCTTTTGTGACTAAAACCATCATTACAATCCATAGTTCAGAGAAAGGTAGTGTCGTTCGGAAATAGGGAGGAAGATCGCGTGCCAGGTGTTGGCCGCCGTTTTGGAGCAGGATAGGAAACACCAGTGCACACGTTCGAACCGGACACACACACACACAGACACACACGCGCTCGCGCGCGCACATAGTCACCATCACCACACACTTACATCAGGCCTGCTACTTCTTTCTCTTCAGGACTAAAGCATACTCTATATTCGATCGTATCGCACAGGACGCACAGACGCAAGCGCGCGCCCGCGCTCTCTACACCGACAGCTCTTCGCCACAGAGTGAATCGTTACACAACGCACACACACACCTTGTATCCTTGTGCTCCAACCAGGGGCAGATGTGTACTGAGTCTCGTATTCGGTAAGGCACCAAAAAGGAAGCTATCGGTCGCAAACTATTTTAGAAATGATATGGACAAATTAACGCAAGAAGTGGCACGAAAAGTAGTGCTGGTGGTAGTAGTAGTAGTGATGGTAGTAGTAGCTGCAGCGGCAGTATCGATCGTTTCCAGCCAGGCAGGATATGTGTGCTGACGGTGTGCCTGTCGACCTACGGCACACACCAGCAGCGGAGGCTCTACGCACCTATTGAAAATTAGGCTCTTCCTTCACGCTGGACCTTAATTCGCTGCAACCAACCGACGGGCTGAACCAAACGGAAGGCTCGGTGGTAGTGGGTGGTGGTGGTGGGAGGGAGCGGCACCTACAGCCACACACGCACGCACACACACGCACTCACAAACACACGCACGGCACACACACACACACTCGTACGCGAGGGAAACCGTGTGCGTATACAGCAACACACACACACACGCTCACACTCACAAGCACGCGCACACGTACGGAATCGCTCTCCGGCGCACAACCACACACTCACACGGCGCGCACACACCTGCTAGTGTGCACGTACACGCGCGCGCACACACACGCAGCACACCACGACGGAACACACGCTCACGGTCAGCACACGGTGCGCGCTGATGGGAGGGCGGCGGGCCAGTCCTGCTCCGGGAGGGAGGTTGTGGTTCGGAATCGAGAGCACACCAGTCAAAACGCGACCTTCTTCGATCAGGCACGGCGCTCAACTGAAGCGTTCGACAGTGCGGTGGCTTTCGTTTAAGCGCGCGCGGTGGTGTGCCGTGGAACCGAGCGCGCCCGTTGTTCGGGCCCGGGAGCGGAAAAAAACGTTGGCAGCGGAAACGGAAGGAGCAATAGGAACCGCACGGGCGAGAGCGAGCGCGCGAGTGAGCGCACGAGAGTACGGAGAGCACGAACGGAAGCTGTCTACTACAGCCCCTCGGGCAGTCGGTCGGTGTTACGGTGCGATTGGTCCTGTAGTAAGCGGCCCCGAGCACGGAGAGTTTCATCCACTCGCGGCTCGACGCGGCTCTCTCCACGTTCTCGCCGTGCGCTGCGGCTGACTGCCTTAGTAACACATTCCCGCATCCATCTCGATCTACTATCTCAACCCTTGTGCGATTTCTCCCTCACTCGGACTCTCTCGCTCTCTCGCCTCTCTCTCTCTCTCTCTCACACACGCACACTCTCTTTTTCGCTCGTAATCGAAAAAGCTTTCTGGAGCGCGGAATCGAACCGCGTGAACGACAAGTGCGCGCCCGCTGTATGACGTCATACTGCGTCACAAAATGTGACTGATACGGCTGAACGGCAATCAAGTGTGGCCCGATACGCCACCGATACAGATGCAGCAAAGACCGCCTCGGAGATCGCATGAATATTGATTGATTGGTCGTTAAAAACTTCATCATTAATCTAACACCAGTGTCATTAGATAACCGGGCCTTAGCTGCTGGCTGCAGTCTCTCTGTGCAAGTGTGTGTGCGCACGTGTGTGTGTGTGTGTGCATTTGATGTGCCACTCCAGCTCCACATTTCCACTC
>JXXA01012431.1:0-16053 GCA_000956255.1 Anopheles punctulatus | reverse complement strand
GATCGCGGCTCCATTGCGGTTCTACCATCGTTTTCGCGTCGTTTATCGTTCGTGAGGTTGCAGAGGATTATGTGTGAAACGCTGGAAAAGTACAAAGATATTCCGATTAGAATTCCAATTGCAGGCGAGTGCTTTGAGAGCTCAACACTTACCGAGCGACATCGCTACCAATCGATGAAATCGATCACGCGCAGCAAATCTCACAGATGCAGCTGCGCCCCGAGCGTCATCCCATCGGTTACTGTCGCCGCCACCGGCGCTGGTAGCGACCCGCAAGGAACCGTCAGCACCGTCGCTGCTGTGTCCTCCCTCGGCAGATCCGCAATCGGGGAAGTTTCCGTGGTGGAGTGCTGATGTTGATCTTGCTGCTGCTGGTGGACGTCATCGGAGCCGATTATTTCATCGATCGTATCAATCCCGAGCACGGACGAAGGCAACGGAGAGTCACCGACACCGTCACCGAGTGCGGCTAAGCCTTCGATCAGCTGCATCGGTGAGGCGACCGTGGCGGGCAGTGTCGCACCGAGGGCTGATGACGAAAGCGACGGTGTGGGTGACACGGACGCCGCGGTGGACGGTGGGAATGATATCGAGGAGAAGGGAGATGCGGCCGCCGACGAGAGGGCCCGATCTTCCGGCAGCAGCGGCGGCCGGGTGTTGTCGACCGTTGAAACCCAGCTCATCGACGGCTCGAAGATGGATTCCGACGACGGTGGATCGTTGGTGGTGGTAGTGGTGATCGTACTATTGTTGCTGCTGCTGCTGCTACTGCTGCTGCTGTTGGTGATCGTAGCGGAGGTGGTGGTGGTGTTGGTGGTCGAGGTTTCTTCCGCCGCTAGGAGCAGCATGTCGGCGGCACTCTGCAGTGTCGGTTGGCGCGTTAAACAACTGCCAGCTGGCAATGGTGGTAGCGAGAGCTGCTCCTGGACGTACTGTGCCGCGACATGGAACGATTCACTTTCGATCGTTTGCGCCGTACTGGCGGTGGTAATGGCCGAAGCGCCCGAATTACTCCAATCGCCTCCCGGTGGTAACTCCAGCTCGGTGTCACTCGACAGGCAGCAATCCGTGTCGAGCAGTTGCACACCTTCCGGGGGTGCCAACCGCGACGTGGTCGGTTCTTCCTGAGCCCGTGCGTGAACGACTGCGTTCGGTTGGCTGGTAACGGTAGCGGCCGCCTTGCCGTAATGGCAGCGCTTGATGATGACACTTTTAAGCTTACGCTCCCGTGTCTCCACACCGTCGTCCACCGTCGTCACATCGATCGTCGGTGATACGGAGGGCCGGGAGGCGATAACGTAGTGGGCGGCGGTTTCATCCGCCAGCCCGTCCTCTCGGCCGCCGGCCGCTGATGTTGTGCATTTGGTGCGTTTTCTGGTCTTCCGTCCGCCACGCGTTGTAGACGAGCGCCCGGTTCGCTTCGGTTTGGCCTGCTGGGGGTTGGAATTCACCTGCTCCACCGCTGCCACCGCACTGGCTTTCTTTTTGCGCGTCGATTTTGATTTGCTTCCCGCACCACCACTAACGGCGGGCGTCGTTTGCTTCGTGCTTTTGGTACGCTTTTTCGCTTCCAGCGGCGGTTGCTTTCGGCTCCGTTTCGCCCGTCGTTTGGGGCTCTTGCTTGACTGGCGGCCGGTGTGCCGTCGTTTGGTTGGTAGAGCCTTCGAGTGCTGGTTGGCGTTGCTGCTACCACTACTACAGCTTAAATCATCACTTTCACTACTACTACTGGTACTTCGGCTAACGTTAGTACCGCTACTGCTGCTGCTACTGTTACTGCTACTGCTGCTACTATTACTGCTGCTGTTGCTGCTGCTACAGCTGCTACTACTACTATCGCGACGCTTTCTCGACACTCGTCTCGACGCCTTTGGTTGAATGCTTTTCCGGATGGGTCTTTTGCGCTTCCGCTGCACGCTACGGAACACGACCTCCTCGTGCGAGGACGACGCGGACGGTGTGCTCGTGTACCGGCCACAGTGTGCCCCGGCTCCCTCACTATCACTGTCACCCGTATCGTCCGTCTCGTACATCATCTTCACACCCATCCCGCCCGTGTGGCGCGTCACGTGCTGTCGCTCGTAGTATCTGGCACGGGATGCAGCGGTAGTACCCGTGCCGCTCCCACTGGCACCGCTCGTTCCACCCTTCCCACAGCCACCGCAAAACCCGGCGCTGGTCGAAGCACCATTGTTGTACTCCTGGTTTGCCGACGACGCTTCGTTCTTCATCCAACTGCTCTGCTGCTGCTGTTGCGGTGCCTGCGATGAATCTTCGGCGACAAACACGACGTCACTGTCGGAGGCCGATTCCAGATCGACCACATGGTCGGGTGTCCGCAGATGCGGTGGCTTCTGGGCCAACACAAACTGACATTCGTCGGAATCGCTTGACGATAGCAGAATGTTGTCCCGCACCGGGTACACTGGCGGTGGTGCGGTTGTTGGTTCCGGTGGCACTGCCTGCACAGTGCTGGCACTGCTGGAAGACGCATCCGTAGGTGCGCCTTCGTTGGTGGCAGTGGTGACGGTGGTATTGGCGGTAGTGGAGCTGCTGCTATTACTGTTACTATTTGTCGCCACCTCGCCGCCTTCAACACCACCACCATTTTCCGCCGCTGACGACGGGTTGGGCATATAGACGATGTCGTCGTTGTCCTCCTCCGACGACGAGATGATGACCTGCTGATTCCGTGGCCGACGCTGCACAAAGCGCGGATTGTACTGCACGAACCGATCGTACCCGATGATGTCGTACGGCGAGCGGGCAAAGTTGCTCAGCTCGTGCTGAAAGTGATCGATATACTCCGTCCGAATGTGGCGCATGATGCGCACCAGGAAGGGACGCGAATCGACGTCGTACAACTGCATCAGCTCCTCGAACAGCAGCTCGTCCGGTCGGGCCATGCCGGGCGCGATCAGTTCCGCCACGTGCAGCTCCCGGCGCAACCATCCCAACACGCGATGTAATTGGGCCTGATTTTCTCTGTCGGTAGAAGAACAAAACCATATTAGCTTACCGCAATGGGTCGTGAGGTGAGGTCTCCCAACGTACCGGTAGAACGCTGCAGAACAGTCGCGATACCGTCCGTTAATGTCGGGCAGGGGCAATGCGTACAGCCCGTTCGCATAGATAAATCGGCGCCATTCAACATCATCCCGGCGGGACGGTATCCGTTCGTTGCCGTACTCCCGAATGAAGCGGTCAACTTCGTTCGACTGATGGCGCAGCAGCTGCTGTAACCGGTCACTGTTGCTCGAGGAGCGCAGCGTGGCGAGATACGTAAAGCGGTGCGACGCGTCGAGGTAAACGTTCAGCTGATTGTAAAGCTCCCTGCTGTGGTCACGCGGATCGGTCGAGATTGGTTCGTGTATTAGGCGTGGATCGGAGCGGTCGATTGCTTTGTGGTACACGATCGTATAGAAGCGCTGCTTGCACAGTGGACATTCGGGTTTGACCTACAACGAGAAAGTGGGAAGTTTATCGAAGATCGTTCCGTTCGATGAATTACGTTTCCCTTTGCTTACCTTGCTCCACTCCAGGAGACACCGGAAGCAAAACTCATGGGCGCAAGCGTCCGAGAACGCACGCTGACGACATTTTCCGAGACAGATTGCACACTTTTGCGGTGGCGAGCGACGGCCACCGGTCGTGCTGGTTTCCTCCGTTTCTTCCGACGAGGAACTGCACACAACCTCACCAAGCCGCGAGGGTGGGGTATTTGAAACGGGCAGTATTTCCGGTGTGGGAGGACAATCCACCACCGGGGCTTCTTCCATCGTGCGGCCGAAGGCACCAAATGCCTGCGATTGCCTGCGGAACAATAGCTGCGACGACAGCGGATACTACGGGTGCCCAGTAACCTTACAACAGCACACTTCTCAGGGAAACATCCAGAAAGTGTTGCAGCTTATTGTTTCTACGGAGGCTCTATTATTTGTGCTTAATTTTGTCCAGACTAACTGCTTAATATGTCTGAGAACCTCGTCGCACCGAATGTATTCACTTGTTTTGCAGTTTATCGTTTCTACATCATTTTCACTGAATATCAATTTACGCCATTAGACACAATGAAAGGTTTATGAACATTGGTTGGGTTGAGGCAGACGGTCAGATAAGATGTTTTCTCCGCGACCCACCTTGCATTGGATCGTACATCAAACACTAAATAGTTCACATTTTATGCGAGACGCACACAAATCAGTAAATAATGCAATCTTTGGCTCCATTCACGACGTGAATTTCGTGAATCGATTCTATCGAGACTTTGCTTTTTTCAGCTCAAGAGACGGACGAGCAAGACGAGAAGGACCAAAACAGCACGCACACAACCACGGCCAAAACGTATGCCAAACGTTAGCTCACCTATCCGCCATATAAACATTACACGCACACACGCGCACACTCTGCTCCCTAGACTGACGTTTGTCAAAAGCACATTGTGCGTTCGTAGCATTTGGTGTAGTTTTCTAAATTTATTTTTTTTATTTGTTGAAGCATAAAGCATTGCTATAAAGTATGTGTCTCAATCTTCCTAAACTTATTGATTTTTGCTTCGATTTTTATGAAAAGCCAATAACCGACATACTTTTGTCCAATTTTATAGCAAACTCCCGCACATACACTCTACCGCACTCTCGCTACAGCTGACGGTGTTCAATAGTAAAATGAAAGATCTGCATGAAAATTGATGCAAATTATCCATCCGAGTCAACTGAATGCAAACAAAACTATTGGATCTAAGAGTTAATTACGAAACTAAACATAGACCCTTCTTTACGAGAAATCTTGTGTGTTAAAAATTGTCATGCACTGTACTGTCAGAATGCAATAAAATTGGGTTTGTTTTGATCTGCCCGGTAAATAAAGTTTATGCTGCTAGATAGAGCACAGCTGCGCTGCATACGGTAACGATTGTTTAAAAATCGGTCGGCGTTGTCTTTTGTGATCAAATTGTGGTATACGGTCTTCAATCACGCTTAAATTCGCAACGACGTTTGAAACAGGGTACCAGTTTATCAGTTAAAGCTCTCCGTTATCTACGAACTCGGCATTTCTGCGACAAGCACAGCTTTAAAATATTCAAAACCGTTTCAATTTCAACAGATACGAATGACAACCGGAATGGTGCTGACAGTCAAAATATAAATAAAACATTCCCGGCTCTGCGTGCGCAACGACTGCCTGGCACCGCCGACCTGGTACGTCCCGCAGACGATCGTGAGCAGATCTTTAAAACGTGTGCTACCAACATCAAACCTTCTCTCAGTAGCCATCGGACGGTATCAAAGTGCGGAGTGAAAAACGCTTTCCCCGTGAGGGACTTTCCCGGCCCAGGTTTGTAGCCAAAAGTGTTGGTGGTGGTGTAAAGTCCCGACCCCTTCGGTGCGGACGGACGCGTGATCCGGTCGAGTAGGCAGGGGCGGCGCGCGATCTTAAATTAGAACACCCGTTGCCGTTTCCAAAGATATTTTTCCTCGCGTCTTCGCCGGACGTCTCTGATTATCGCAGTTGGCATTGCACATAGCATAACACACAGTGTACCAAAGACGGAAGTTGGTCGATAGAAAGTGTTACCGCGCGAAGCCGTTGGGGAGGCGAACTGGCATTTGCGCTTAGTACGGATTTGTTTTAATTACTTTTCTCCGTTGACATCATCCAGCAGTGCAGCATCAGTAAAAAAAAAGTGTACGATAAAGAGTGCCTGATAAGAATCTCGGAGCGACGAACTAGGAGGCAAGCAGCATCATGTCCGGCGATACGCAACCAAAGAAACGGAAGGACAAGAAAAGGAAGAAAGGTAAGGTTGTGATAGCGGAAGTGTTGCCACCGAAAAACCGTTGCCGATAACGATCGGAACGGTCAAAACCTAACACAGGGTCGATCTCTGGTCGAGGAACCGTTTGCGGACGATCGCGACATATCTTATCGGAGTTGTGCTGCCGCGAGACGTGTACGCCTTTCGACCGGAGTGGAGTCTTTCTTTCGGTGGCCTCCCTTGAGGTCGCTTTTAAATTAGAACATTATTAGCTTGTCTGAAAAATCTTTAAATAGCTCCCGTGCGACGGCAATCGCAGCGCTGTGCATGTATGCTTTCTGGTCCGGTCCCTTTCGACAGGTCATTTTCCATTCTAGCGGCCGAATGTGTCGAGAATGTCGTAATATTTCCATATGTTTTATCGCAACGATGTAGTGAACTAATTCTGTTGGTAATCATGTCGAGTGTTACGCTGAGTGTTTAGATGCCATTTTGAAGGGATTCGCTGACACAGCTGTTTCCTCTTCTTCGCTATAAGATAATTTTTTATGGAACCGAAAACAACTTACAAGAAAAGCTGCAATGAAAATTTGAAAATCTAATCATTTTAATCATGCTTCGTTATTGATTACAAACCCATCAATTACTTTTTGTCTTTCTGTTCACTCGTATACTGAAAAGCCCATGTTCTGATTTTTTTCGCGTTTTGCGCCACAAATAAAAAGAAACGTATTTTTGCAATCTGCTGCGAAATTTATTCGCAGTAAACATGTATCGCTGCACTAAAGATGGCGTATTTATTTGTCAAAGGAGGCCAGTAAACTAAACCCTCGATAAACAATGGCCAGGACCGTGCCGTACCGTGCCGTACCGTGCCTGACGCAGAACCTGTACGGAGGCAAAATGCGCGACATATTCGCCACATCAAGTACCCGCGGGCAACGCCACGTTAATCCACTTTTGGTAGAAATATATGTTTTGCCAACCGCGCTCGTATTCCCGTGCCCTGATGGCGCATCGTATGATGTTTGTTTTCTTGTTTTTGCCGGCTCTTTTGTTGCCGGCGGTGATGTAAAAATATCATTTAGCAAAAGCCGTTCAAATCGGGAATGAAGGTATGTGTATGAGTGCGAGTGTGAGTCGCACCACACGCGGTTTTTCGGCTTGGTGTATCCTCGTCCTCTTGGTGAGGTTAACGGGTGGTGTGGCTAGTAGAATTGAAAGTGAGATGATGTTTGGCCGCGTGTTTGCTGACGTGTGCTACGTCACATGCCACCATGCGGGTGAAGCAGGCGGCTTGGCACGTTGTCCATTTGGCAGAAGAAAAAGAACTTGATTTTTTAAAACAATTTTAATTCCCAAACGCAATACTCGACTCTTTTTTTTTGCAGATGATGAAGATACGGTTAAGGAAACGACTGTCCATGCCCCGAAGCAACCGTCTGCCGGAGCGGCTCAGGCGGCCAAAGAACCGGGTGATATTCAGATGCACGTGCACAGCGATCACGGCACCGGTGGTCACTGGTGTGCGAAGATCGTGTTCTTTATCCTGTTGGCCGGTTTGGGTGCGCTGATTGGGTTGATCATCATGGAGAACCAGGGTGTTTCGAATGAAGATACGCCCCTGTCGGAATCGCGCTACTCGGAATTCTTCAACGGCTGGGTTGACGAAAACCGACAGGATGATCATCATCACGACGAGATATTGGCGGCCATCAACTCGCTAGACGATCATGAGGACGAGGAGGCGCATCACGCAGTAGACGATCACGATGACGACGATCATGATGAGGATGACGAGCACGATGATGGGGCTCCGTACGCCGAGGAGGAAGATCATGATGATGATGAGGACGGCACGGACGTGCAGGATGATGAAGAGGACGAAGGGCCAGCCCAGAAGCTGGATGATGATGAAGTAGAGGAAATTTTCACGCAACAAGAAGCAGCCGTTCAGCAGGAAGCGGCCGTCGCAGCCGACGATGATGATGATGATGATGGTCAGGAGGAGGGTGCTGATGACGAAGACGATGAAGACGATGGCATTGCCGGTAAGCTATATACTGTCTCCCGATGGGTTTTTAAAACGATCATAATTATTTCTCAGTTCCTGGCACGCTCTAGATGCCAATGATAAGACTAATGTCGATGACGATGGGGATGATGATGATGATGATGTTAAGAATAAGCAAACAAATAACGTACAGAATGACAATGATGATGACGAGAACGACGATGACGATAAAAATGACAGTGAGCAGAATGCCGAAGACGATGATAATGATGATGATGATGATGATGATGATGATGATGGTAATTGAATATTTGATTGGTGTGTTTTTAAAATTTGTCCATCGGTTCATGTAACAATCGATCGGACATTATGTAGACGTTTTTAATTTTGATTTTTGACATGAACCCTACAAGACACTTCATGTTTTATTTTAAAACATTGAAATGTGTTCTGTTTTGCAGTAACTATGCTTTAATGTTGCTTTTAGATTTTTGTTTCGTTTTATTATTATTTTTTAATTGGATAGATTACCTAACATAAACAAAATTTATTTTACCATTCCTTCCTAGTCGTAACTAAGAATAACGCAGATAATAACGAAGAAGAAGACGATAACAAAGCAGTTCAGCAGGATGAAAATGATGATGATGGGGATGATAATGAGAATGTGAAACCTGCTTCAGAAGTTGATAATGATGATAATGAAGAGAACGATGATAATGATGATGATGATGATGATGCAGGCAAAGATAGTGTAGGAGGTAATTGTAGTTAATATTGTTCCTTTAGCTTTGTTTTTGTTTACAATGCTTTTTTTCAAATGTGCTACTCACTACATAAATTTATTATTAAATATTTTGAATTTGAATTGATATGATTTATTTATACATTTACCACTAGAACGCATCGGAAGTAACAACAATGTGGAGGACGATGATGACGACGTAAATGAGGCTGCTCCAGATGCTGATGATGATGATGATGATGATGATCAGGATGGTACTCCATTTGATGAGGAAGTATGCATTTTTTACTTGGAATTGATACATTAAAAAATGTTTAGAATGTTTGGTAGTTTTTATATTGTTTGGTTCATATTTTTCTTTAATTTGCTTTGAACGTTTTCTTTTGCTTTTTTTGCTTCTGCTTGAAAAAGCAAGCTAATGCTTTGAATGATAGCCCTAACCAGAATCCCAGTACGCTTGTAAGTAGTCCAGAAGCTAGTGAAGCAGCGAATGATGCTTCAACGAAATCATCTGAAAATCCTGGAAACGGCCCTGGACAACCTGAACGAAATCGGGTGCCAGTAGCTTCTACAACCCCACCGGTCGATGCCGTCATAACGGGGGATACATTAAAAGATCAGATGGACGAATTGGTACGAAACTATAACAAGCTGGCAGAGTCACTAAACGTTGCAAAGGTAGAAGAGACGTTAGACACTCCTGAGATAATGCTGCACGAGGTAATGCAATAATTCTTGCACGGATTGAATTGTTTTACGATATGCGATTAATCTGAAGTTTGTGTGTAAATGAAATGTGTATGAAATGAAAAGATTTTGTTTCCTATTGAAGGATGATGGCGATCAGGATGAAATTGAGGAAGTAACGCGTGGATCTCAACCAGCAACCGATGGCGACGACAATGAGGACGATGATGACAATGAAGTCGATGACGATGACGATAAGGATGCTTTCAGTGAGCTAGTCGACAACGACGGCGGAGAGGAAGAATACCTGGAGAAGGTTCGCAGTGAACAACAGCGTCGTGCAGCAGCCGAAGAAGAACGTCGTTCCGCCACCGCACCGGAAGAGGAAACCTCACGTAAGTGCCCACGGAAAGATTTGTGATCGGACGTGGAGTAGCGAAGAACCAGCATATGATACTACAGGATCACAAAATTTGGTTAGCAGCTTTATTACGCGCGTACCAATAGTTTCCTTCCAACTCCTTCATCATCACCATGTTCACCTTTACATCATTGCCGCTGTACCCTATTCGATGAGAAAGTGCAACTTATTACTATGATAACGCTCGACTCGCGGTGCCCGAATTCGCCTTATTGTAAAAAAAAACATAGCGAGTTAGTTTGTGCTTTGCAATCAAACCTTCTTTTCGCTACCGTGCGGGATGTGGAGTGGAATGTGTAGGAAAAGCAATCTTAAAAATTTACTATCTACATAGTGCTACAGGCAATTCAACTAAGAGCAACTCCCCTGTTGGGCTACATTTTCAGTTACCGTAAAGATCTTTGTCGGTGTCGCACTGCTCGGCGCTGCGCATCTTCTCTTAACTAGTCCACGTGCTCCTACGAGTGAGTTGTCTTGTTTTTCCCCCTTTTATTGTGTACGTTGTTGTACAGTTGTTCGTGTTTTAGTTGTTTTACGTTTGTTGTTTTGTAGTTTCTTTTTTGTGTTTCATTGGTTTCTAAGCGTCTCACCAAATGATTACGAGTTTCTTTTGTTATTTATTATGTTCTTTCCGTTCAGAAATGTCAATATTAAATTTTCATTTGCCATTTTTTATACTATGTTTTTGTTTGATCGGTTAATGTTAGCTTTTTATTTGATGTTTTTTTCCTTCTATGTCACTTTGTGTTTGTGCATGGCGTTTTCTAACACATGCCTTGCCTTGTCTTCTTTAGTTTATATGATAAAACAACCATTTGTAGCTGTTTGTTCGGAATAGCTACATGGATGAATATCACAGAATCTCCACTGTCTTTCGCAATGCTAATAATTTGCACTTTCGAGCTCGATAATCAAGCAAATCGTTTCATCGCATTCGTAGTCGTAAAATGCTGTCTTAACCCTCGAAGCATCTTTGTTGTACCAAATAACAAGTGAAGTGTGTAAATTTGAAACCGGGCTTTAATCAACTGTGCTGATTAGGCATCTACTGCGTACGATTTACTATTAGGAATAGAATGTAGATGCCACTATTTACGCGCAAAAGCAAGTTGCTTTACAAATCATCAAGCCTTAACCAGTGCCTGACCGTACTTCGCATGACGAATTGTGGTTTTGTGTGTGTATGAGGACTGTAACGCACGATGAAAAAAGAAATAATGCAACATGTTTTCGTCACCTAAGAAAAATCAACTCCCGAAAGAGATGCAAATACCAACACGAGGTTGGATAATGTACCAACGATCAGCGAATCATCGTTACCCGCTCGTATAGTTGAGCTAAAAGAAACTGCAAGCGTAAATCAGCCAGTCAATGCCAAATCGGTATTGACTGAATTCGTTTACGCTGGTCCCACGCATGAAATGTTATCAGGCAACGCAGATGTGATCGGCGGCAATGGTGAGTTTTGTAGCGATTTTATTCGAGCGGAAAGCGTTACATATATTTTATCTCCTAAATTCCAGAGATCAAATTCGACGATAACGATGATGCCGAACGATATTCTGGCGAAGATGATTACGAGTACGAATTGGAGCAGTTGGAGGAGGAAGAAGAAGCTGAAGAGGAAGCAGAACTAGAAATGGATGATGAAGAAAAGAATCTCATCAAACAGGAGCAAGAAATCGGTGCATTTGTACCGATCACGTTTGAAGATTTCAACTCCATGTATCGAGCACCGTTGGACGCAGCAGAGCCGGTGTCACTGGAACGTCCACCGGAGCTGCAATCCATCCAATCAAACGAAACGAACGAACGACCCACGACGTCGAAAAAACTACAACCAAAAGATTCACTGCTAGCACGCAAAAAGCCACCCAAAGGAGCGGTGAACAAACTCATTTATGGTCTGCACAAGGATCCGATCGTCATACCGACCAACGAGACGGCGAACGAATGTGCCCCGAGCATGGAGCGAAGTGAACACGTAAGTGCACCGAAAGCTGCGGCCAAGTCCGTCCTGACGGCACTGCTTTCGGAAATCCCTTCACCACCGATCGAACCGATCGAACACGAACGAACCGTTTCGCTTCATCCCGTTGTCCCCACATTCGTGGCGTCGAATGTCCAAACCATCGTCAGGGAAAAACACGTCGAATTTCTGCTTCCCGATGAGCTGGAGCCGGAATTTGAGCGACCCGAACCCTTATCACCACCGGCCAGGGTCGATAACGGCAGCAAGGAGAACCTGTTCGTGCCGGACACGAGCGAAGGGGAAATGGATGAGTACGCCGAAGAGTACGAGCAATACGGCGAGGAAGAAGAAATCGTGTATGAGGATGAGCTGGGGGCGGAAGAAGAGGACATTGAGTCGGTTCTGCTGAATCAGTACGGTTCGGACGAGGAGGAGGAACCGCTAACGGACGACAACATTCCGTCGGGTGGCGGTGGCGACTACGACGAAGCCTCCTCCGACGTCGACGATTCGGATCTGATGCGCCGGTTGGAGGAAAAGTACGGCAAACTACCGGCCAGTGCGTCCGCGGAAACGGCAGCAATCGATCCGGACGGGAACGAAGACGACGAAGCAACCGCTGCTGGCTGGACAAGTATTTATGCGTATTGATAGAAAGCACGCAGCACATCGATCTCGCCATTGCGCGCTCTTTTTGATTTAATTTGAGAATCGCACCCGCCGAGTTAGTGTGTGTGTGTGTTGTGTTGTGTTTTCTTCGCAACTTGCTCATCGCTCACTGCCGCGTCGTAGTTTTGTATGCACATGTTCACATTACAGCCCCCGTTCCTCACAACATCCTTCTCATCGCAGCAAGACGCCGCTTCATTCATCCGATCAAACCGATCATCTCGCCACACTTTCGTATCGAAGGTGCAATATATTTATTTTGTGATTCTGTAGTATCTCGTAGAAACGGATTTAGTGCACCGACAAATTGCTCCACCATCACTCCCACCCCTTAACCCGCTGCCGAGTTTCAATATTTAAGCTCGAACTGTGTGCCCGTTCGCTTGATTTTTAATGGTTTTACGTATGTACCTTTTGTGGTCCGTATTCTTCACACAGAAATCCCCTCGAGGGCTGAAGAAACTGATCGGTCCTATCAGGAGGAGCTAAGAAGAGCCGAGCAGCAACTGGACGAGGTGAGTTCGATTTTCTCTCATATGATGTACTCCCCCCACCGTGTACGATTCTCCATCGATAAATGTTGCACTTTCATTTCATATTCAAATTAGGAGTTCGGGTTCGAATAAACCCGAATAAATAGCGGAATGCGTCGATCGTCCAACATCAACATCTACTCTCTTCACTTAGACCCTTTTATTTAAAGCAAAATAGTTACGAAGCGTGTGTTTTTGGGTTCTAAGACATCCCTAGCTTTAGAATGAAATGAAAAGTGGGAAATGAAAATAGCCGCACACACTCACAAGCAAAATGTACTCGGCTCAAGAGCAGGAGTGCGGAACAGCAATGATCAGTAATTCTGATGTGATAAAAGCATCGATCGCCAACAACGCATGACAACATGATAAGAAAAAAATACTCACAAGACACAAGACGCCGCAACGTTTGAGACTGACAGGACGAAGGACACTGACGAGAGGACAGAGGACGTGCGCGCGCGCGCGCTTGTTTTGTTAACGCTGTGTGTTTGTTCGAAAGGTTTATACCTTTCAGATAACAGCACGATTAGATGTATGAACTAGTGTTTAGCCGTGTTTGTGTGACTGATCTGTGATGATTACCGAGCGGTGTAAAAATGCAGGAATGCTTTCAATTCGTTCATGCGAGCATGCTGCTTTTCATTTTGGACACCCACCCGAAATGGAAAGTTTAAATGTTGTCGACAAGGACACGTAAAGGAGACGCCACTTGTCGCCTGCCCCAGTTACGCTGCTGGAATGAACGGATAATAAAACCATTCCTGCGTGAAAAAGGAGAAAAAGTCTATGAAAAAAATATCCTCAATCAAACTGAGTGTCGTTTGAGTTTATACTAATTATCAATCAATTTTTTCTCCCTCTCTTATACTTTCTCTATTTATGCTTTCCTGCTCCAACCGCTTATCTCTTCTCTGGCTACTTGACTTATGCGCATTTAAACATTTTCCTCCCTGCCCTAACAATACCTGCTTTTGCGTCGTAACGCCCGTTTGTGTGTGCGTGTGATTGTGTGCACCCATTTAACTGATCTTAACATGCTGGCTGTTTTGCCAACGCTGCTTAAACGACCGGCGATCTGCCGCCATCTACCAAACATCAAACATCAACACACATAAAATACCTCACACCCAACTGCACTGGGGTGTAGAAAAAAGCTCAAGAAGCGTTGGCCACCTTCGATCGTATTATCCTGCGCAAGCCAAACTCTATCCCGGCACTGGTCGGGCGGGCTCGGGCCTTGGATGCTCTGGCCGAGCAGAAGCGCAGTAATGCGATCCTGACCGAAGCAATCCAAGCGTATCGAAGCGTAATCGAGCAGGAACTGGCCGTGGACGATGCGACGCTCCGAACGATCGCGGAACGATGTATCGATCGGATGCGCTTCCAGGGGCAGCACGCGAAGGCGGTGGAGGTGCACAAGGTGCTGATACGGCGGTTCGACAACGAACCGGCCTACCGGAACCAGCTTGCCGTTACCTACCTTTACATGAACAGGTGCGATTTAGCGTTAAAATTATAACAACAAATATAAATAAATTAATATGGCTTGCTTTCGTACGCAGACTGGCGGAAGCCAAGGCCGTCCTGCACGAAACGTTACATCGTTGGATAGATGATGGATTCGCACTCGTTCACTATGGTTTCATAATAAAAACGCTCGACCAAAACATGGAGCTGGCCGCACAGTATCTCCAGGAGGGCATCGAAACGGGCCACCCCGGTACCCAGGACGGACGGTTCTATTTCCAGCTAGGCGATGCGCTCCAGCGTCTCGGTCGCAACGACGAAGCGCTAAGCGTGTACCGCAAGGGCGTTCAGAAGAAACTCTTCCTTTCGCTCTACCAACGCTCGCTGTACAATGTGGACGGGTTACATTCGCGCCCGTTCTGGACCCCGGAGCAAACGACCTACGCGACCGAGCTCGAGCTAATCCGTGCCCAGTGGACGCAGATACGCGACGAGGGTCTGAAGCTGCTAACCGCCGCCGGGGTGTTTGTGAATGAGACGGAAAATTTGCGCGATCGCGGTGACTGGAAGCAGCTGGAGTTGTACTCTCGGGGCGCTCGGGTCGATCGAAATTGCGTCCGCGCCCCGGTGACCTGTCGGTTGGTGGAGCAATACTTCCCGGCGGCCCGTACATGCAAGCGTGGTCAGGTGAAATTCAGCGTTATGCATCCCGGAACGCATGTGTGGCCGCACTGCGGACCAACGAACTGCCGGATACGGGCACATTTGGGGTTGAGCGTCCCGCACGGCACCCACATACGGGTGGCCGAAGAAACACGGTAAGATGGCGGTAGCTTAGACCTTGAAGCATTTTTGTCTCCACTGGGAATTTCTGTCCCCACAGCTCCTGGGAGAACGGCAGGGGGCTAATATTCGACGACAGCTTCGAGCACGAGGTGTGGCACAACGGGACGGAAACGCGGTTGGTGCTTATCGTGGACTTTTGGCATCCGGACCTAACGGAGAGCCAGCGGCGTTCCCTTTCGCCCATCTAAACTTCCCGTCCACCTTTTCCCGATAGCTCTAGATTACGGTGCGTGCAAAGCAAATGCATTTGATTTTATCTTTCTTCTGCCAGCTGGCGCGGATTTTTTTTTGTTTTTAGTTTACATAGGCTAGGAACCCTCCCTATGTGCCTTTCTGTAACATGCAAGTGAGTGTTACATTTAGTTTGTAGAAAGAGTAAGCGAAACGGATTTATAACTCAACAAAAAGTTAAAGGAAAAAAAACACTCGTTCTCGAATCACACGCGTGTGTTTACAACCAAAGCCTTAGTATCGAACCAGAAACACGCAGTAGGACCGTTTCGGTGCTAGCGCGTTTAGCGTAGTAGTGTTCGCGTGTAACGTATATTATCTTGTAAAGACAGACAGCCCAAAGCGAATGGTGAAACGAAGGATGGCCTGAAGACCCTATAAAGACGAACAAAAACCTACAGATTAATTTTACTGTTGGACTCGACGACTGACTTAGGTTGGACTTATGAGACTTTTTTTTAATTATCGTTGAAAATCGTGTTGTGGTTTTATCTCAAATAACTCAAATACCCGTGAAAGACGAATGAAGAATCTTCAACAGTTCCGGTGAATAGCTCAATCCTATCGAAGAAAGTGTGTTGTTGTTAAACCCACAACATAGAAGGTGTCGCAGAATTAACGAATAAAATGCCACTAGTGCAGTGAAAGGATGTGAAATGTGAGACGAAATAAACGTTCCCCTAATGGGGAATTTATATAATTGGAAG
>JXXA01012429.1:0-11456 GCA_000956255.1 Anopheles punctulatus | reverse complement strand
AAACCGGAACGTGCTCCACTGGAGAAGAAAACCGTGGTTTATCCCCTGGCCTCACACTACGTGCACATTATAATTGTGCCTCGTGTGCGCTCATTTCCGCGTTCGGTCGCGTATAATAAAAGCGACCGGCTATGGAAATGAAATTAACGTACTTTTGCAGCAGCAGCAGCGCAGTAGAAACGGAAAGCGTTCCAAGTTCTACAAATGCGACCGTTTCGTAGCGCCGGATCGAAGTGTGCGGAGCGTAATTGATCGGTTCTTGCGATTGGCTTTCGACCCGTGCAATTGGCAACCGGGGTGGCAGAATGCACGGTAGCTGGGGCCGTACGGAATGCACACCTAATAGTTAATAGTTCTGTTCCAACCCATTTGTGGGCCATTAACCGCAAACACGCGTCACGCGTCGACTGAAGCGGTCGGAGTGAAATATTTGAAACTACCGCAAGGCTTCTGCATCACCGGAAGGCGTCGGTTTCAATTCAAATACGTCACGAAAATATTAAAAAAAAACACGAAAACCAAAAATTGCCGCTTCGTTGCAAATAACGCATGAAATCGGGATTGATGTCGATTGATTTGATTATCCATTTCCTTATTACACCGTTCGAACACGGTTGGTAATAGGGACGTAATAGTGCTTTGGGAACGTTTGGGGAGAATGCGGGCAAAAAGCGCGCGGAAAAACGAGGATTAACATTAAACGATTTTTATTGCCACCGCTTATTGCAATCGCATAAAATCTAATGAAGCTTACGACACGCTACAGTGCTTACGAAAAAGATCACATTGCAAGTCGATAAAATAATGCAAATTTTTATTAATCAATCCACTATCGTTAATTTTCACCTCGCTGCGAGCCAGTTGAGACGGTGCACCAATTTCATTAGGCATGCACGGATCGTTTGCAATGATTATTACGATGGTTCAGCCTCAATAATTACCTCAACATCAGAAGCTGGTCGAATGAAAACGGCAATAAAAATGGGACTTTTTCCGATAAGATCATCGTGCACCAATTGGCACCAATTGGCAACTAGAAAAATGTTTGGCAATATTTGCATCTAGAATATTTTGGGCCATTTTCGGGCAAACCTGCAAACCCGTACCTGCTTTTGGTAGCTTAAGAGAGCTTAAAACAGAGCTTAAACTTTTTGGATAGTTTCGGGCAAATGCATAATATTTGTTTTTTTTTTGCTGCAAGTATGTTAAAAACGCATTCTCTTTCACCATGAGAAAAGCAGAGATGGAAGACGAAAACAGCAGACAGAGTTTTGATTTGCCCGTCGCGCTCGAAACCACGCACGAAAAGCCCAACAGGGAAGAAGCAGTAATAGGCGCACCAAGCCAAGCCGCCGCGATGTTATGGGTCCCGCCACTCTTGGATAAAGATTGGATATGAAAATTACGAAATTCAGTAAATTGTGTAAGTACTGATTAATCTTAGATCCCGAACGTATGGCGGGGTGCACAAGGGAGCTTCGACACGCGTCGATTGGCCGATTACACACCGTTGTTTCGTCGCAGTGGCCACCACGAACCACGGCATTGCATCACATTGCACATGGCGGCATTCGTGGTGGTGGTGGCCGACCGTCGGTGCATCGATATTCATGAAGGAAATGGGCGCTCTGTGAGCTTCATGGGGCAAGGAGAGACAGAGAGAGAGAGAGAGAAATAGTGAGAGACAAAACAGCAAACACACACATACACACTGCAAGAAAGTTTGCACAGAAAGCCACCAAACGGACAATGGTTGGACAGCCGGACGCACATAAAGGCTTGATCCAGCCGTGATCCAGCGTCCACCAACAGGACACGTTAGCGACGTCAAGCTAAGGTGCGATGATAGTGCACACGGCTGCCTAATACTGGAAGGCTAATGGAAACGAAGACGAATGAAATATGGACAGCGATTAAGGGGCTCGCGTCAAGCGACAATACAATGGTTCGGTCGGTTCGGTGGCTGGTTAATACACAGCGACGGGAGAAATGGGTTGCATATGTAAGAGAGCACAATGACAAAGCGTGCTCATTTGGGCTTCGGGAGACGGAAGGTAAAGCTTTTCTTATGCAGATGATTTTACTTCGGCCGGTATGAAGGAGTGCTTGGTCAAGCCCAGCATCATTAAGGTCAACTATCGATCAACGCATTCAATGACCAAAGCAATGATCTTTGATACTTTGAAATTTTGTTCTGCATCTCATAAAAAATCCATTAAAACTGAATAAAGAAGTATTATAAAATATATTCCAGCCCATCTAATTATATCCTTAAATAGCTTAATTCCTGCACATCAATCAAAATAATGAAACTGTCCGAGGTAATCATTGCAGCGCCGAATGAGCCAGGCGTAATTTGGCCCCTACTTCAGAAAAACTCCTCCCGGTCCAATTTGTCGCAGAATTATTGCGTTCAATCTACGTCTCCCCCTTCATTCCGGTAAGGTAAGCTACTCCTTGGAAGCAAATTAGGCCCAACAATCGCGGGCCCCGTTGGTGATAACCGTATACCCGCGAGGCGGGTTGATAGAGCAGTCACGTTTAATTGGTAAATGTCGGCAATTAGAACCGGCGCCCATGCCGCCCGTCCACGACCAAAGGTGCATTTTTTCACGAAGCTGAAGAAAATCACCCAGCTGAGTGCGCGGCACGAGACACACGCATACACACGGTGGGGCCGCAGTGATTGGCGAATGAAAATAAAATAAACAATAACGTTGATTATACTATCCAAGCCAAAAAAAAAAAACAAACGACCGATACAGCGAGGTTTGGCCAGAACACGCACGTTCGCGCGAGACCGCTCGGACAAACACACAAAAAAAAACCACAGCCACGTGCATGGCTCCTGCACGAAGTTGGTGATGTCGTGTCTCCACCGGAGTTCAGCCCTTCATTTCCGTTCCACTTTCGTTGTAACCTTCGGCGGTAACCCTTCCAAGGATTTCGCAACCGGTCATGTCAGGTGCACGCACGGACGCACGCGGCGCTCTTTTAGGTGACATGTCCCGGCGGGTGCGAGCGGCGGCACACACCGCGATATCTTAATCGACCTCCCGGTCGAACCGAAGAACTCGCTGGAGTGGAACATAAAATCGGAACGCAAAACAAAGTAAACACCCCGACCGATTTTTCTGTACAACTCCGCCCAACTGGACCAGGCGGATTTATGGGCATAGGTGGTGTTGTATAGTAATTATTGGGAATCGAAGAGATACCGTTGCTGTTGCGAAAACACAAAAAGCACGCGGTTGACACCGGGTTGGAGTTCGTGACGGGGCCGGTTGACAGTTCGTCATGCGTAAGCCATGATAACCAGTTTTTCTTTTAGAATGTATCAAACCGCTAGCGGAGTGAGGCAACTGGACCGATCCCTTCGGATCGGTAACTGAGCGGTTGCTAGCCTTCACGATGAACATTGGGTTCAGTGCAAAATTTTGCACTAGATTCGAGCATTTGGGAAAATGGGGTCGTAGTTTTGAGACCGTTTCTTGGGTCAAAGTCTTGGGCGTTGGATGTCATGGATCTTCTTAAAATTTGGCGAAGATTTCTAAGGAGGAATATTTGCGCCTGAGAAAATGAAAAGTTTTTTGACGACCGGGAGAATGTAGCAACTCATAAAGTTTGAGAGAAAGTGAACATATTAATTTAAATTTGTTTCTCTCTAGGTGCATTTCATCGCTAATGGGTTGCAGTGGTACGGAATTAAACTAATCCGAAGAGTGTTGAGCAACGTATTGAGTATCGCTTTTCATCTTCTATCCTGCAATTTCGATTGCAACTAAAAACACAATCCAAAACCACCGTCACCGTTCGTTGGCATCGCATGGAACGTGTTTCGGGGAGCGTTACTTTCGCTTTCCCCCATCACCGATCCATCTATCACACACCACGCCGAATCAATCGCTCTAACGACGCCTCTTGCACGGTCAACTCGGCTGTGCATACGTTTAAGGGAAAAGTTGTCACTTTTCACCGGGCGCACCACCTCAACAGCAACAACATTTGTTTTCGCCGGTGCATTTTCATTTGCCAGCTCCGGTCGGGCCGATGCACATGCGGCCCCGCATGTGTTTTTCGGGCAAACGTTTCATCATCGCGCACCCAACTACCAGTTCCCTTTTCCCCTTCGCAATCGGAAGGCACAGCGATACGGGGGCGCCACACGGTGCATTTATTCGCGCTGGTGGAAGCGTAGGGCACCGCCGGTACGTGCATTTGGCCATCGGCCAACCAACGACAACGTGCGCTGGGTAAGGGTGCATTCACACCCCAACGGTGCACTCGCAGCACGGTAGGCAAGTGTATTTTTAAGTCAGCAAACCAAACAAACCGGCAGGCGGGCAGCACAGGTGTTGTGCGCGGGTGCGCACACTTCCATTCCGGCGGCCGAAACGATCGTGAAAGTAAACGTGAGCTGCATGAATGTGGATGCGACAATATCGCGATTGCTCTGTGCATTTGTGTGTGTGTGTTTGTGTGTGTGTGGGTTACTTTCACAGCGCACAGGGGGCACCACGATTAATTGCGCCGTCCCCGCGGATGAAGAAGATTTCGTACGCCCATTCTTAACGATTCTGCGAGCGTGCGGAGGCGAGTTTATTTTCCCGCGGAACTTTCCGGCTTTTTATGTATCATAAAAGTGTTCACCTTTAGGCAGCCGGGTGGTCGTAAAATTTGCTACGATACCGATGGGATGCTTGTAATTTTTCCTTATCACAAGACGTTGAACTTGAAGTGTTGAAGCATGCATGTGAAATTTATTTCATTTTTAAAGTTCTTTTCGGTTTTATTTCACAAATTTTCTTGCATATTTGTATGTAACATGAAGCGAAAGATTAATCGAGAGAGCCAGCACAAGAAAGATGGGATCCATGATCCGAGAGTGGTAATGACGCGAAAAGTCTTCTAAAGAATGCTCCACAAAGAAGGACAATAAGCGTTCTCTGCCCAAAGGTCAACCCGTATGGGTCGGTGTGTAGCAAAACACCGCATGCTTGGGGTCCGAAAAGAGTTCCACGTCCACGGCAAAAGTTTGCACAAATATTCCCCCGTCTAGCGCTGGATCGGACAGCTGGCGAAGTTGGCAGCCTTCGGTTACCTTCATGCTCCGTCACTCAGTTCGGTCGGAAGCCGACCGCCGGTTCTTAGCTTGCCGAAACCTTCACCGTGTCTCGCTTGGGCATGCTTTTAGTTTTTGCCACAGACAGTGTAATAGAAAAAAAAATAAATAAAATAAATTGCTTCACATGTGTGCACCTTCTCGCGAGGCGCCCCACCAGCCAGATGAAGATCTGTGCGATTTTCGAAGGCCGCACGCTGTTCGCCACCGAGCCGAAGACCTTGCGGGCGCTAAGAACCTGGAGCCTTCTTAGAAAAGTGAGTCTTTTTTGTTTTACTGCGCACCATTGGCCCCTTCTAATCGGTGTACAGATGCATCCTCGTAGCAGACTGTCAAGTGTCAAGTACACGAGAAGAGACAAAAAATGCCGCAAAATCCCGCGCAAACCGCTAGGCACGTTTTTGCTTTTAATTACGCCAAACCAAGCCGCACACCTTACTCGAGGACACACCACGTGTGGGAGCGATCACAGCGGCACCTACGACACTTGGGCGTGGAGGATGATGGAATGGTTCTAAAACCCAACATCCCAGCACCCTCCCAAAGTATGAAACCGTGAGGCTCTCGGCGTCGTGTGGGTCGGACGCGGCGTACGCACGTGATACACCTTCGGCCCGCGTTTATTTACGCGTACACTGAAAAAAAGGCAGAGATTGTTATTGTTGCGGTTTATGATTCGAGGTTTTTTTTCTTCTTTTCTTTTTTGGCCAAATTTCACAGATTAGATGAGCTCATCCGGCACTAATTAAACAAACGGGCCTCCCCTCAATGAGAACGTAAACAATTTATAATGTTGTCATCAGGTCGTATCGCGCGGTGCGAAATAAAACCGAGCCCACGATTCACACGTTCCCGGTGCGCGCGAGCGCGCCGGAAGATAGGACTTGATGTTTGGGGAAGCTAACCGGTCGCGTTGTGGGTAGGTGTTTCTCGTCGAGCTGTTGAATCAACAAAAATATTTGCCGTTTCCTGAAACACCGGTGATGGTTCTATTTGTGTGTTTTTGTTTTTTTTTTGCTGCGAATAAGCATCGCAGGTTGTTAAAATTGTGCGTTGGCTCGATAAGGCAAAGAAGTCAAGATTTTCTGCTCACATTACGAATACATTCACCTTAAACAGCAGATCTGCTAGCAGATCTTGTACCGATCTCACGGATATCTCACGCGTTTTGCGCTTTTTTGTGCGGTGCCGGATACTGTTAAATCATCACATAAAATAGTCATTTCTAGATCACCAGGCACATAAAGCTGCCGTTTCCCACGGGGGCCTCACCTTGTTGTGCGGTTTTAAAAAGGAAAAAAAAACAAATAGCTGGTGATCAGTTTTCAGCATTCCCGCGCCGACTTCGCCGACCGGAGATACCGGTTCTTTCGTTGGTTAAAATACAAATGCATATATACGACCGTTGTGTACGTGTACTACCAACCCGACCGGACGCTGGTTTGCCGATGATAGAACGGATTGCGTTCATATATGAGAATGCGTTCTGCTGCTGTTCTGGCGCTCAAGGTCAACCTCTTGCCAGCGTGAGACAGCGTACCGATGGGTGGTGGCATGCCCTCCATCGTTGCACTGGCCATGGTAGTGGTGGTAGTGACCCACCAGCAGTAAACTCCACTACTATTAGATTGTATTTGTTAGCTCTCATTGCAGCACCATATCAGGGTGATGGATTCCATCTGCACCAGACGTGGTCAACAGCATTCCACCGCCACGCTTACGCACGTGGTGTTCCATTATTATGACGCAATAATTTGAAAACAAAATGATGAAATTTTTATAATCTCCTCAGTAAGTGTTTTTGAAATTTTTCAACATTTTATTTCGATCTATCTAGATTAAATTCGATCGATCCAGAATGATTAAATCAGCGGAGAGAATAAAAAATTGTGTCCTTTCTTAAATGATACCAAAGTAACGAGAAACATCCATTCTACCACTACTTCATTAATTTAGCTCGTAGTTTAAGAGCACTATAAAAACTACAAGCATTTTTAAATTTCCATGTTCATTGGTACAAAATACAAACAGATACAATCGACCGTTTTGTGTAGTGTGCGATTTCATGATCAACCAACGCAGGTTCGATCGGTTAAGATTAATGATAACAAATCGACCACCGATCGAAACTGATGTCGCGATCATTGCGGCTCGAGGGCATATAACGCGAATTAAAGATCGAATTCACCCCGAGGGTGCTTCTGGTGTGTAATAGGCTGCCGTGACATTTCATTTCAAAAGCCCGCCATCGATTCGCACGCGAACGTAGTGTCGGAAATTTATGATTATTTTTTGTTTTTTTTTTGCTCCGACACCCGGCAAATAAGCCGGAATTTATGTGAAGTTGATTTTCCAACCTTTTTGCCTCCGGGCAACAGTGATCACGATAAGTGATTTGTATCGTAGATGATTAGATGCCAACATTCAGCTTTGGTTTGTGATGTAAAACAGAAAAACTGTGAATATGTTTGAGCACAGTAATGAAATTTGAGCTTCAGCTTAAACAAGCACTGTAAATTTATTTACTTTCCGCAGTTAACCCATTTACCATTCCCGCGACACCACCAATCGATAGCACCCATCGATGTGGTAAAGGATACATATGATGGAGTGTGAAACAATAACCACAAACCAGACGGGCCGCCGTTGATGGAGAGTTCGAGCCTCCCGCCATGTGCGGATCGTGGTGGTTTATTGGTTTTTCGCTTCGGTTCGCCTCATTCTCTGGAGGCATGGTTCCCACCCTGACATTGAGGTTATAAAGGTGTGTAACACACAACGGTGTGGTACCCAGTACCGTAAATTGGGTAGCGGAAAGGCAGCGGAAAGTGCTACGCCGAACGTCTCTTCTTCGAGGAATCTGACCACGTGGAATTTATTTTTATTCCCACAATATTCGCGCCGGGGAATGCACTTTAAAGTCACATACTTTACGAGTTTATATTACAGCGCCAGCGCCACGCTTAAGCGATTGACGTTCGAAATTGCACAAAATCACGACAATGGCCAGGAACGGTGAAGGTTGACGTTGCAAGTGAATTTTAACTGCGCTAGCGAGGTAGTAACAATCAGTATCGGTTTTACGATATTGACATTTTTTCCGTGGGAGCCGCGCACTTGGTTTTGCTGCGCGACCGGGAACGGAAAAAAAAGTTGCTGAAAACAGGGTACACGATTCGGTTGAAGGGGAATACTTCATGGAAGTACCGAACGTGCACATTTTAAATTTTGTCCATAAAGCTCATTGAAAGGCATCATTACCCATATTCTGTGTCGCACATTAAATCTAAAGTGGCCGATGGGGTAACTTCGGACGTTTCTGCCCCGAATCACACAACAAAAGATATTCAAAGACTCGCCAGAAAACTCTTAAAGTCTTCAATTGCGATCTTAAACAAACTGCTTAACCTCGGATGAAGATGTTACTGTCCTTTCGCTTTCGAACGTGCGCTACCAAACGTGTGATGTGTCCGTCATCGTCGTCGTCATGATCACCATGCAAACACACCGGCGTCGGAGGATCACGGCACGGATCCAAACTGGAGCTTCTTATTTTTTTTCTTGCTCAAAAGCGCACGAGTGTAAATGAGGGTAATGTTTTCATTCGCGTCCGAAGTCACGGCGCACCAAAGGCTCTTCGAAAAAGCCACCTCTCGGAGGCCGGTGGCCGCCCGTTCGCCCGACTCAGGAAGCGATAATTAACGCTAACCGGTGCTAATTAGTGCCCGTGGTGGTGAAAAATTTCAGTTTCATCGGCCACATAATGCCGCTACAGTGGGGCCACGGCAGTTCCAACGCTGGTCACTCACACGAACGTATGCGCGCCTGGAGCGTCACAAAGCCATAGTCGCATTGCCACACGCAAATACGCACGCGGTTGTGAATGCGACGATTTTTTTTTATTTGTCGCTACCAATCGGCAGCGGCTAGAACGACCGGCGGTAGAAGGAGGAGGCTCCGGTCAAAGATGCGATGGAATGGAGTTATTTGAAGGCTGCACCGTCGAGTGCTTTGAAAACTATTTGCGCACAGAATAGGAAGGGACATTTTTCACGCGTGCAAATCCACGCGTACCCCTTCGCGCGCCGAGGTAAAAGGGTTAATTTAAGGAAAGCGACTTCAACACCTTCCCCTTTGCACGCTTGCGCTGCTAGGATGGTCAATTTGTATCCATTACGAGACACACTTCCACTATGGTAGTGCTGAGGCGAACTGGGCTAGCGAAGGGCTTCGACAGCGGATAAGGGCACTATAGTTCACGCTCCCGGTGTAAAGCCAAATCTGTTTCACTCAACTCAACTGACGATCGAAATCCAAGCGCTAATTCTACCCGTAAAATCACGAGGACATAAATTAACGTTTAGGAGCTTTAGGGGGGGATTTTTTTTACCGAGCCCATTAAGGTAGACACAACCGTCGGAATGTATACCGCCGAAATATTTGTGTTCCTCCTTAGCAGAGGATTGACGTAAAACATGGAATTGATATTTGCGTCACTAATAGTGATCGCGTTGCGATATTAACAAAGAAAAAAAAGAACTTAAATGAAGAACCACGACGAGCTTTTCCCTCCAACAAGGAGTGACTAATCGACAGGGTTGGTGGATTAAGTTGAGCATGCTTGTATTTTAGGTAGGCTTGACTGTGTAAGCCATCGTACAATCAAGAAAACAAATTACAGAAAATATAAACATAAATTAGCTCAAAATTGAAAGCATTCTTTTAGAAGTTATACCGACAAACATTTTGTTTTCGTTTCACTGGTCAAAATTAAGATGGATTCAACCAGACTGAGTATTAACTGCATAACAGTACCGGACTGTAATTGGGATGTGTTAAACGAGCTTCCAACCCACCATGTGGGTGTCGGCAACCATTATTCGTTTCGAAATCGAAAAGTAAACATGTCACCATCCCTCTTCATATAGTATGCACATACACGTATGCCAATCGTCGATCAGTGTTCGTCGCACAATTTTCACAACGATCAGTTAGATCCCCTTCAGTTGCACCACTCACACCGTGGCAGCCTGCAACTGCATCCCGATGGCGGATGAAATGGCGCAGTATACATCTGCAGCTGTGCGGTGAACAGTGACTACAAAACACTTCAAAGTAATTTGGTTAGTATGGCTTAAGAATGATGATCGCCCACTGTGAGCTGATGTTAGTGCAGTGTCTATTTTAAGTTGTTTGTTCATTGCGATTAGCACGAGCACCTCGGAAGCGAACTTCACCATCAACCTTGAATTCACGAGCTGTACGCCGCTGCTGATATTCAAGAATGTCCGAACCTTCGATTTACATATCATGTTCGGTCCGTTAAGATACGGCTCCAGTTCAGGAATGCACCAATACCAATCAGCGGTTCGTGAACTCGTGCGGGCAGGTTTCCACAGGCTCCACGTGCTCGGAACCGCTACAGTTCACGCTTCGAATGGCTCTCGTGCCGCGGTGGTGGGTGGCGGTAGATGATCGTTTTTTTTTTCGTCTTCGTTCATTTACGTTGCCATCCCTCGTACTGCTTCGCTGCAGACTGGCCGTGCCGCCAAGACACTTCTTCGCGACTGGTTTGCGGGCTTGGCATCTTGGCGGTGTGTGCACGCCGTTGAAAAGGTTAGCACATGGCACACTCTCCAACCGAGACCCGGTCGAGCGAACGGTTGAATCACACATGCACGCAGTTCGCCGCGAAGTAAACAGGAAAGAGGGGAAAAAAGCACCCCTTAACTTACCAAACCAAATCGAACACAAAAACTTGCAACAGAGCGCACACACACAAAAACACACACAGGCAGGCGCAGACATACTCACGATCAGCCGTGAAGAAGGCAAATCCAGCCGACGGACAAGTGGGAAGTGGACTCTACAAGGTGGAGGTGATGGCCGACGGGCCGGTTGTAAAACCAGATTTCAAATGTGTCCAGATTAAGTTAACGCTGCGCATGTTGGCTAACGGCTCACGAGCCCGGGCCTGGCTCGGCGATGGTGCTCTATCGAGCGAAGGAATGACCGACCGGCAGGTATCGTCGAGGTTTGGAGCGAACGAGAATTTGGAGTTCCGCTATTGGAGCGTCAAACACCACATCGCTTTCGGACGATGATCCAATCGTTCCTGGTGACGATGATCACAAGCTTAGGGTCAATACGAAGACGATAGACGAAGTTTAGGGGTCAACTCTGCAGCAACTGTATCGTTCGCACCCTGGACGCTCCCGGAAGCGAAACAAAACACAGAAACCAATGTTTCCTGAGCGCTTTAGTCGCATGCCTCTGCCGTGCAGCGATCGAAGAAAAACCGGTCAAGATTATCGACTCGAGAAGTAAAGCCCCC
>JXXA01012428.1:0-23816 GCA_000956255.1 Anopheles punctulatus | reverse complement strand
ATTTAGCAGGTTTTATTTTTCGAATGACTTATTAGCAATTTAAAACCGGGAGGTGGTAGATTTGATAAGCAATTAAGCGGGGGAACACAAATGAAAAACCGCAACAAAATCCCGTCAAATGATAACAAACCGGTGGCACGGAATTGGGTCTGGCGTTAACTTAATGAAGATTTATTACGATTAATGCAAACGGCAGAAAAACATTCAGCCAAAGGCAAACAAACGTTTCACTCCTTGGCGCTTTCATTGCGCTCTTCAAAAAGCGGGTTTTGTAAAACAGTCAACCGATGTAGTTTATAAGCACAAATCGTCATTGCTATCAGTACCAACCATACGCGACCGTGTACTGAATGTGTTTGTATCGTCCTCCCTTAGCCACCACCGCCATTGCCTTATTTTTTGCCGCCGCAAGTGTACTGTGAATTGTGCCACCTTGTGAATGGAGTTAAAGTTTTTGGCCCTCAGCACAAAAATGTTTGCACGCCCGCGAACTCGGCTGCACTCGTTTGGTGCTGTTCATCAATTAGCATTCCATTAGCTTGAGCAATTAATTAATTAATTTGTTTATTACTGCCCGTACACGGTTGTATGCCCTGTGGCTCGCTGAGGTGCGAGGAAAGACAAAGTTTAAAAAAATATATATATGTAATTTACTCCATTCGCGATTGATTTTGATTTGAATAGTGTGTGTGTGGAAGTGGTGTCGGTCGCGAAGGGAGGTGGCATTTGCATTTTGCAACTTCACATTCCGCAGACAATCGTGACGGAATAGTCGTGGTGTGCTCACAATTTAACGAGCTCTTGCTGCTGCTGCTGTGGTGAATGTTCTTGTGTACGGTATGCCACCACCTCACTACGAGAAAGCCCCCGTGTGTGTTGTCTGTCTACTGTCTGTCTGGCTGTCCGGCTGACTGCAGTTCTGTCTGGCGAGAGACCCCGGTTCCAGTTTTGGGGACCTCAGTAGTTGGGGACCTCAGCTTGCTCTTCTTTCTCACTTATTTAGATTTGGCAAGCGAATACTAACGTATGACTGATATTTGTTTCCCCCTTCCGTCCACAGATGCTATCGGTACAGTCACCGGGCTGCGCGGGGATGGAGCGGCTCGGCGTTCCTGCCCGCGGTTCCATTGGATCACCACCATTAAGGAACGAACGGGCGGGTTTCCATCACCAGCAGCAACAGCAGCAGTCACAGCAGCAGCAGCAGCAGCAGCAACAGCAGCAACAATCGCAACAGCAGCAACAGCAACAGACGCAACATCATTCACAGCAACAACAGCAACAAAACCTCCACCACCACCATCATCATCACCATCGCCACCAGCAACATCATCACCAGTACCATCAGCAGCAAGCGTCACCGGCGAGCCAGCATTTACGGCTCAGCAGCGACCTCATACTGAGTAGCAGCACCAGCAGCAACTTCCGGAGCAACCACCACAACCAATCCTATCTGTTCATTCCGCACCAAACGAATGTGCTGGGTGGTGGTAGCAGTGGCAGCAGTAGCATCAACTACAAGACGCACTACAGCAATAGCTCGTACGGCGGCAGCAGTATCGGTAGCGCCGGTAGTGCCAACCTCGTGACAACCAACTTCCCGCACTGCATCTACCACGTGCCGCTGCCGGACGGGGAGTATGGGCCGGATCGGGATCTGCAGATACGAACACCGAGCCAGGTGAGTTTCACGGACGGACTATTCCACACCCAGACCAGACCAGACAGACAAACAAGAACAAAACAATAGGTTCTGTTTGTCTCTTTCATGAAAATTCTTGTAAACACACTGACACAATCTCTTCGGTTGAAAGTGAACATTAAAGCACAGCAATCACAACCCCCTGGTTCTGCGCATCAAATGATCTAAGCAATTGTCAATAATGGTCTCATACCGGATCCGGTGTTGTCTAACTGGAAAATCGTAACGTGACTAAAGGGAATGTGTGGTGTGTGTGTGTGAACTATTTGCTGCGAAGATCGGTTCGGTAGAGCCATTAGTCAGATCACTTCAACCACTTCATGATTTAATCATCCTTCACGGTACTGGTCTCGGTCGCGTCGATGTCTGTATTTGTGTGTGTGTGTGTGTGTGTGTGAGTGTGTTTGCTAAGTTGTTTGCATTCTACGCCACCCGTTGACGTCCGTCTACGACTCAACCACGGTATCACGCTCGCCAACGATGCATTGCTAGTGGTTGCGTGGTGTAATGCGGGAATAGTGGTTTCGTGTCCGCATGATGTCTGCGAAACGAAATGCACGTGCTCGACGACCGCTACGGTCGCACAGTCGTGTGTCGTCGGCGTCGTCGTCGGCGTCGTGCCCCAGACGTGTATGGTTCGAGGTGCAAATGATGACGTGCTTCGAAAGCGTTAGGGCAGGAAAAGAACTTCACGACTCGAACGTGGCAACGATAAACCACCCGTTCCGAGTGGGCATGGGTAGGCTGCATGCCATTTTCTATTCTCAAGAACTCCTTGTGCGCTGAAATGGAATGGGACTGCAGTTCCTTGCTTGGAAAATATGACCCAGTATTCGAGTGTTGCCGACTACGGACGTGCCATCGAGCGCGTGTGTAAGTGTGTCCTTAAGCTTTGCACATCTGCAAAACATGCACATGCTCTCCGTGTGTACATATATGACCTGGTTTTGCGATTGTTTCGCTCCCGGTAGTGCATTCCCCGCCGTTGTCAGCCCCGAGGGAGTCATAAATTGCTGCACGGGCGACAGAAAAGCGGAACTTTTGCACGAGGGAAAAAGTGCACACGGGTACTCTACAGCTAGCTACTAACAACGTCCCTGAACTCGTTTCTTTCAAGCGGTTCAGGTGGGGGATTATGGGAGGTATGGTATGGTCGAAATGGGGATCTGATTTTACATTTATGTAACCCACGGGGCACACTTTGTTTCTTAGTGTATGTTTGCTCGAAACAAACCTGCAGGGAATATGGGAGACGAAGAACGCCAACAAACTGGGTCAAACGTCGATAATCGTAGGAAAAGCGTTAGGGTGTGTCGTATGTTCGAGTGATTATACAATTTTCCGTATACAATGTATACTGAATGCATTTTGAAAAACTAGATGAGAATTGAACTCACCCACCCACCGCATTCCGTTCACATCCGACGTGAACCTCAATAGATGTAGGACAAGAATGAATGACAAGAATAAGAGAGTGACGCATTTTCTGATAACACATGCTGGATATTTGCGAGCTATAAAAAATTCGTTTCATTAATGTTCTGCCATCTTGTTTTTGATTTCGTTGTAGCAATCGGAAATACCCCGGACGTACGTGAAAGCCCCACCGAATAAGACCGTGCGTGACGTGCCCGTCCAGTATCAGTCCACGGGCACGATTTCGGCGACGCACAGTGGCATGAGCACCCCGACACCGCCGGGATCCGGGCCCTGTACCATTACCAACACCGCTCTGGTCGACGGCCAGCAGCAGCTCAGCTACAATGGTGGCGCACGGACAATCGGACGACCGGTCGACGGTGGTCGACTGGCAGCGGCTGCCCCCGGTCCGAGCTTAGGTGGGACGACCGCACCGGCAGGGGCAGGAAGCCAGCCGAAGTCATCGGACAAGCTGCAAAAGATACTGAGGCTCTTCCCAGGTAAAACATCCAAATCTTCTTCTACTTCATCAACATCGTCGACATCGTCGTCCGCCTCCACATCATCCAGCAGCAGCAACAGTAGTGGTATTAATAACGCTAATAATAATAATAATGTTGGCCACCACCATGGTGGCAGCGTCGCCGGCACTCTGCAACTTCCCCATTCGGGTGTGCTCCCGGGTAGCCACAGCAGTAGTACCAGCAGCCTCAACAATAACAGCAGTGGGGGCAGCAACAGCAGCAGCAGTAGCATTAGTAGCACCGTCGGTGGGGCAGGAAGTGGTGGCTTGGTCGCCACCGGTAGTGTCATCAGTAGTATAAGCGGAAACTTTGCACCTAATAGTGTGAGTAATGGCATCGGTTGTAGCAATCACGTCAACAACAATCGCGTTGCATGTGGTGGTGGTGGTGGTGGTGGTGGTGGTGGTGGTAGTGGTGGCCGGGTTGATGGTCGTGGTGGCCTGAGCTTAGCAACGGGCGGTGTTGGTGGTGGCGCTGGCATTCACAATCACAACCAGCACTACCGATCTCCGCCGGCTGCTGCCGCAGCCAGTGCCGTGTGCGGGTTAGGGTTGGGGTCTTCCCCGGCAGCTTCTCTTTCATCGCCGACGTCGTCATCGTCGTCCGCTTCGTCGGCCTCTTCCACCGGTCGGCAATCCGGTGCGGACACGATCGGATCCGGTTCATCATCGGTGCCGATCGTATCGGGGTCGGCGGGTGTGGATGCCGGACACGCACCCTTCACGATGTGACCGACAGTTAGTGGTGGTGGACGACGGATTGTTGGTAGCAGTGCAGTCAGTAGCCTCTGAACCGGCCAGTCCACACTTCCGTCCTCCTCCTTCTCCTTCTGTTGATCAACAGCTTAGAATTATTTAGCTAATCGATGTCGTGATACTATTTGTGATGAAGAGTGCGCTGCGCGTGGTGTGTTTCTGGCGGTTGTTGCTGGTAACCATCTGGGTAAGGGATATGTGTGTGTGTGTGTGTGGGAGTGGTGTGATTAAATAACGGGGAGTGTATAATGTTAAAGGTGGCCGAGAAAACACATGGAAACAATAATATGCCCGGGTCAAACATGCATGATCAGGCGCTTGCAGGCGGTGGCATTGAATCCGATACATGCCCAAGTACAAATCTTAGCTCTACTTCTGTTGTTGGTAGGGACGATCTATTTTTCTTTCCTGTAAACTTGAGCAGGCTGAACATAAATTTTAACTAGTGCATTATTCGGACAGTTGTTCGAATTTGTATGTCCGTCGTTTTTTGAAGTTAATGATAAAATTCTTGTGTAAATGTGTAAGTGTATGTATATTGTTTCTTCCCGCTCCATTCAATCAACTGAGACTAACGCTAGTCATAGTTTTGTAATTTCGTGTCCCGTTGATATGCGTGCGGGGTTAGATCTAGTATCAGATAAATGAGTACTTGGTGGATGGTTTCACGAGACGGATCAGTTCCGCTTAAACTTCAGTCTTTTTATTGAAAACAAACTTTCCGATGTTTGATGATGTAATCGTCAATCTATCCCACTAAATTGGGGATAGCAAATAAATCAGCACTTGGCGAGATAAGCGAGTAAGGCGTTTTGTATTAGAGGTTGTATGCTGCTTCATGACGAAACGCAATCTGCTTGAACGCATCATAATCATTTTGTCTTATAGAATAATTCTCGCTGAAAATGTCTGCCATCTGTTTGTGGGAGAAGCTTCTATCTCACTAGACTTCATTATACAAACCTTTTTGGACGCACGAGCAAATGCGGTGTAGCGCAGTGCTATCTTTTATGTGTATTTCTTCGTATCTCCCATCGTATGTAGCCAGACATGTGTTCTCCCCACCGTTTGCAAATGCTCCAGTCGCTATTTAGTGCAACACTAAACTATGCACAAAAGTGTGTAGAAAATATTAATACAAACACAAATCATAGCTCTGGCCCAACTCACACCCACACACACGCCACTACCGCTGACCATAAACTTGAACGCCCAGTAAAATCAACCTAATAAGAAGCAAAACAACCTATTCAATAAAAAAAAATTAATATAAACAGTTACATGAACATAGCACACAACACTAGACGAAGCGCAAGAAGCAGTGGTGGCGAAAAGAAAAGAATGACAAAAAAAACATTAAAAAGTAAAACCCAAGAATCGAGCTGTACATTTTATGCGTGTATCTTAAGATTTCTAAGCCGTAATTAAAACTATGACTAGAATTTTAAACGAAACAAATACAAACACCATAAGGGGTAAGGGAAAACGAATAAAAAAGATGCATGCGGCAGAAGCGACTGGAACCGGGACCGGGACTGGAATAGAAACTACAGCAGCAAAGTTGCCTGAGTCGCACAGCACACTTGTGCACCAGTGAGTGAGCGGGTTGTAGGAACATATTGTAAAAAATAATCTTATAAAGCAAACAAAACTGGATGTGCGTGCAACACAGAACACTATTCGCGATAGGCAGGGGTGCTGGGTTGCGAGAGACAAAAAAAGGAGGGAATAGCAGCAATCCCAGTTAAAAGCCGTTGATTTTAGTCGATTAACAAAAGAACGAACAGAGGTAAGCTATACTCTTAGCAAAAAAGGCCACAAACCAACCAATATAAATAAAGGAAATGTGGATGTACGGAATGGAGCGAATATAATCGAAGCGAAAAACTCAAACGTGGTGCGCGTTTTGTCGGAGGTTTTCGGAAAGAAAGTAACTCTCTTTCACTTTCTACCGCCCTCTCCCCCATCCCAAAACACAACGACCATCCATCGGATCGGAGGACCTGTGTTGCTGTGAGTCAGGTGTGTACGTGTGCGTGTTTGTTTGTCTGTGTGCCGTGTGTCTGTTGTGGCTGTCGAGTGTCGAATGATGATCTAGCAAAAATGTTCTAACTGTTATGAGTTGTATTATTTAAGTAAATAAAATTTTCCCTCACGTGCGGAGGATGTTTCGGGGAAAGAGGATAGGATAGCTTGTAGGTTAGTGTAGCGAAGTGGAATGCGCTTTTTGTGACAGTTTCGCATGCGTCGCATGGATTCTAAAAGTAAAGTGCTTGTGCGAGTCAATCAAAGCTAAATGTAAAGATCGTAAACAGCAAACAGTGCACGTATACAGTTAAAAACCAAAACCACATTCAGCAGCTCTTCTAACTAGACGAACACAATATTCACTCAATTATACTGCTGCTATGCAATGCTGATAATCGTGAGTTTACAACAGGAAATGAAGACGGTGCAGAAGAAGGTAATCCCATCTTGAATCAATAGACACAATCTCTGCAAAGATATCAATTGAACAGAGCGATGTAACAGATACAGATACTAAATACCACTACTACAACTACTACCTTTTCTACTATATTTACTGTTACTACCGATATATGCAAAACTCTACTACCGGATTAACAGCAACACCATAACAGAAAGCAGGTTCCATTTGCTGCCTGCTGTTCAGAAACAGTTGTCACTATTATTACCACTATCAAATAACAATACTACTGCTTCAATTGTGCACAATCGCATCGCTTGCAAAGCAAAACTTTGCTACAATATTAACCCAAAAAAATACAGAACAAACAGCAAAGTACAGTCACTACAAGCTGCATCTCCATATTCGCAAGCTGGAGGAGATCGGTATAACACGCAAATTTTCCTCACAATGAAATAATAACTGCAAATAGAATGTTTAAGGCACGCGCTCTTACTAAAGAATACAAATAGCAGGGCGCCTTTCATGCTGCACAGACCACACTGACACACACATACACTACGACGGTCGGCGCTCATCATTTTGTGAAGAGAAAGGCACATTCTTTCACCGCCAAATCGAATAGATCGTTGGTAAATGACTAAAGAAGCATTTTACAGTGCTGATGTCATACTGTGCAGGCTTAAGTTTGACTATGCAAGCCCGAAAGCATGCAATCCGTACAAGGTAATGAACTTCATTGGTGATTTATTAGCTATTTGTTGGTAACTGGTAAACCGGATATATTATGTACTCGATTTCGGCTGTGTTATGAGAGTTTTTTTTATTTCCGGTTTTCTAGTTCAACCTTAACACAAGCCGTTTTGTTTTATAATTTGTGGCATAATGCCGTTGATGACGATTTGGTTTACGTTAGATAGTAATATGACCATATATGACCGCCTTATCAATCGAATACGATTGACAGAGTTTGCTATCCAGAAGAAGCTACGTTTGCAGAGTTTGCTATGTTTATGTTTCTTGCGTATTTTTATGTAACCCTCTGAACACCGCAAAATTCGAGTACATACGATATCGGATCACTTCATTTAAATTTAATTTTTAAAATGTGTGGCAGCAGAACGACAGCATAGCTACTACTTCTACGAATTAGCTAAGTGAAAAGCGCGTACTATTAATGTGAAATCGCTCTCCCCGATACCGTGTAGCTACATTTTTACGAATTAAGCAACTGCAAAGCAAAATGTGTACACGAAAAACTGCACCAGGAATCCCACTACTACAACTACTACTATAACTACCAACTACTACTATTACTACTACCACTACTACTACTTGGCTGGGAATGTGTAATCTTTCTAATAGTTCGAATGAATCGTGGAGCGGGAAACGAGAATAGGATGAAGGATTTTAAAGCTATTATTAGTACGATTAACATTATGATTACAGATTATAATTTTAACCACTGAAACTGTATAGTGTTTCATGACGAGGTGACACGAGTAAGGAATGCCGTAACATAATGGATCGAGCGTTCCAGGAGTTGATAGGAAAATTTGTAAAACAAATAAAGGTACGTCCGTAACGCTAGTGTGCGCCTAAATGAAGGCAATGCATTACATTCACCATATTACTATTAATAACGGAGGTATGAGGATGTGTGTGTGTGAGGTGCTACCTGTTTTCTTGCTGTTTCTTAAGACGAGAGAGTCGCCCTCACATGTATGGAAGGAACTGATTTCGAAATGAAGGGACAGAGAAGAAAGAGATATGAGAAATATATTTATTATGGATTTTGTTTTTATCATTACTATTATTTTAATGATAACAATAATTATTGCGTTTTTTTAGACAAATGTGTGGTGAGTGTTAGTAACCCGAATGCGAGTGAGAATAGTAAGGGCACAGAGGCGCAGGTGCAGCGTGTGGTTGGTTGGGAAGATGGGAGAAGGCATAATGTTTTCCCAGCTCCAGAAAATGGAATAGAGAATTGTCGTCTAGTGTGAAACAAACGCACACACGCAAACACGTACTAGTAAAGTGGTGGAACTGGATTTGGCCAGGCGGGGTCGTGGGAATATCTAGGTAACTAGGAAAAATGGAGCAACACAACTATGGGAAGGAAGGAAGGAAGTAAGGAAGGAAGGAACGTATAACAAATTTGTGATAAATATTTATTTAACTGAAAGATTAGGGTTTGCCGACGATGGCCGAGTTTTGGTGGTGTAGTAAGGCATTACCAGCCAGCCACCGGAAAAGTAAATTAAACCCTCCTATCGCTGCAGTCAGACACAGTATCCTACACATGCGCTCGCTAACCGAGCTGAAAGTGGGTTTTGAAATGTTTCTCTTGAGTTTGGGTTGAACTAAACTTCCGATTAAACCTCCACACAACGCACTCGATGGGTCGAGGCTGCTTGGTAAGCTTCATTAAGCGCCAATGAGATTAGCTGATAAAAAATGGCTTTTCTAAAGTTTTTTAAGATGCAGATTGCATACTTTTACTGGCAAGGTAGGGAAAGTTTGCACCAAAAGGATTAAACTAATCCCAATAAGAAACCACTTTATGGATGCCTGTTCAATGCTCTTCTTTGTCATACTCAACTCAACGAACTTGGTTCCGAAAAGTATTCAATCTACATCACTAAACGCTTTAGAAATGCTTCCCTTGATAGTTGCATTTAGGAACATTTTGGAGAACAAACACTCCAATCAATCAATCAGCCACACAATCAATCAATCTTTATCGCCACCACAAACACAAGCAACACACACGCACACACGCACACACGCACACACGCACACACCAACAGCAACATATTTAACCCTAGCAGCGAGGAAGAAGAAAGCACAGAGTGCAGTGTAGGAACAGAAAGGAACATGAAACCGAAATGTGATAATCGAGCCAGCGAAAGGTCGAACGCAGCGATGGGAATACGTACCGTCGTGCTTGCGTATGATCCTCACAGCGTGTGTGTATGTATGTGTGTGTGTGCGCGTGTGTGTGTGTGTGAGTGCTCTAAAAAGCCTCCCCTAATTCTCCCGCAATTTGGGATGAGATGGTTCGTGTCTTGGGAAAGCGCTGGTGTTCATTAATTGCTTAAGGTGAGCGCAGAAAAAAGCGATGGTCAGGAGACAGGAGGCAAAGAGTCGCTATCAAACGTCGTCGGGTCCAGTGTGACCATAGTAGTGCGTTGTGATGTGTCCAGTTTATCGGTAGCAAAGCAAAGATCGAAACGAACTATAAAAAAGCAAAGTGCAGATGAAGAGTGTGAAATATTATGTCTGTTTTTGTACGTGTGTGTGCATGTGTTTGTGTGTGTGACTGTAAATGTGCAACGTCCGGCAATGCCCAGGATGTCGCAAAGGTGATGTTTAAATTTATCCTAATCGAATCGTTGTTTTTGATAGAGTAGACTAAATAATGAATAAAATTCGTGTTTTGTCAGCCGAACGAATGCAAAACGCGTAAAACGCTGTGTAAGGAAACGAAAGTGAACGAAAAAGAAAATAGAGAGAGAGAGAGAGAGAGAGAGAGATAACATAGAGTAAAACTATATCCAACAACAAAAACCAACAGCACATTGGCATACGAAGAGAAGAAAGAGGACGAGATTGCTACAACAACAACAAAAATGAACCAAAAATTTGCGATATAAACGCGCAACGAGTTTCGAGAGGGACAAAGAAAGGTGACGGAGCAAACAGAAAGTGAGCTCTTATACATATAAATATGAAATGAAACAAAACCCACACATACATATTAAGCTCGAACATAAACTAAAGGAGAGAAAATAGACAGCAACAACATGTAACATGTGTAACGAAAACGTTACGCCCAACGGAGCGTATCGCCGAGTGTATCCGCGTTTAGTTTTAATTGTACCCTTAAACAACGTCCTGATTTCGGTAGCCTGCATTGATTTCCACATGGCTTTCTTCGTAAACGAAAAGGTATAAAAGTCGAAGCAGAAACACATGCCAGTATCACAGCGATGTAGTGTAATAGCAAAAAGTGCGAAAAACTCTCAAATTCAGTGTCAAATGAAACCATAGCTGCAGACGAAAAACAAAAAAACAAAACACACCCAGTACTGTTGATATCTGTCCTTTCGAAAAATTGTAATTTTGTAATTAAGGGCACAGGAATAAACGAAGCCACTTAAAAAGATTATGAAGAACCAAGAAACGATCAACTTCAGCGCGCCAAATATGCATAAATGACATAAGATATGGCCTTTTACGAAAAACAAACCGCTTTATGTTCAGCACGATGTAAAAACCCGCGTCCCCAAACAACATGTGTTCATATCTCCTACTGCGGTACGCTTTGAAGGTTTTAACATAATGTCTTCATACAGTAGCGCCCGCCTATCTGTTCTACCACCACTTCCGCTTCATTTTTGTATAGGATAGTAGGCAGTGACAGCAAAACCAATACCGTAGGGGGATACAATTAAATATAAAATATCAAAAGCAGTGTGACGGCAACCTTCCCCACTCACCCGGTAACTTAAACAAGCAAGAAACGGCGTTTCTTCCATTGCGAATAGTTCCGCATAATGATAATCATTGGTCAAGAACGGTGCCAGTGTGTGCGCGTGTGTAAATAGTGTACAAAGTATCACGAAACACGGAGTAAGTACCGAACCGCCGACGGGGATGTCAATGAACAGGAAGATGGAAGTGTGGTGGAACATTTTAAAGCATAAAGCCTGGCACCGGTATTTCTCTTCGAACACAAGGACCGGCCGTTACTGTACGATGTCGGATGCGGCCATATGTTCCCACCAATGAAGGTGTGGTTCGCCTGTGCATGTGTGTGTTGGTGTGTGCGAACGCGCCTTTTCTACTCTGTTGACAACCCAACTCAAAAATAAAAAAAACTCCTCTTTGCGATCGGTTTCCTTTACTCTCTGCAAACCACAAAGCCCGACGAATCGACGAATCGACGCATCCACCAAAAAGGACAGGATATGGTTGCAAGTAGTAATGAGGATTAGAAAAGCTCCCGGTGAAAATATAGTTAGGGAATGTGTTTTATGAGTGTTCAGTACCAAGACCCAAATGCGAGTGCGATACGGCACGGAGAGTAGAAGGAATGGAGCTAATATGCGCCACGAGCCAGGAGTAAGCAACGCGCAACGCAATGCGTAAAAAAATCAAACAAATCATATTTATTATGTAGCGATCGCGGCGGTCGCACGTATCGCGAGTCAAACGAGTACTAGTGCGCATATTAGAGTGTGCGCACAACCGTGTACGGATGAAATATATATATATTGAATATATTACTATTATTCGTACGAGGAATAATAATAATAGTACTATTGATAATAATGATTAAAAGTAATATTAATAATTATTATAACAACAATATTGATAATGGTAATGATAATAATGGAAAAGAAGTAACTAAATAATTTAAAGAGAAAATAATAAATAATGAAATTAACATTCCCCAATGTTGTCTTGTTTGATTATAGCTGGGGGAATGGGGAGGGGGTTGTTGGGAGGGTCAGAAAAAGTGCGATATATCACTCACGGTGAAATACATAATCGTACTCGGTAGGTGGCATAAGATGAAGGTTGCTATTAGAAATTTAGTTGTTTTTTTTTCTTTTCAGGTGCCTCAAATTATTATTTATTATTCATTGATAACGGTCTCATCTGCAAGCTCGTCTTACTGTAATATATTCATCCTAAAATGGATCTATCAATTAACAAAATTTCACTAAAATGTTAAACCCAAAAAACCATCGCTTTGTATCTGCAAACATCTGCCATTGATGGATACTAATCGTTCACTTTATTCCAATGAAATGGTCCCGGGTAGTAGATAAAACCGACAACCCGTTGGCCTTTCCTGCAAGGATTCGGTTGATAATTACTGCGCGACATAATATAACGAACCGAAAACCCCATTGACTCGGTTTCGCTGCAATCATCGGCAGCAGAAGTGGTTGTAGATATCGTCGCTGGCCGATCTCGCGCAACGGTTCGCTAAGCATCGCTGCGGGCTTGGAATAATCCTTAAATTGCACTACACAAATCCGGCTGTTAACGAGCGTCACCTCGAGAAAGCCGAACGTATCGGGAGTGAAGCAGAAGCGACGAAAGCCTTTTTAACCTTTCATCGTCTGCCGCACGAATTAGCGCCATGATCTTCAGACACATAGGACACGCACCACGACGGATCGAAGGGCGTGTCGGGGCGTGCCGAAGCACGGTTTCTTAATTAAACTGATAACTTTTTCATTTAAAAGTTTAACTTTATGGTGCCAAGCGCACGCGACAGGAAGCTCAACTCGAACTTTGAGTTTTACCACTTTCTTCAGGCGATAGCTTGCCCAGTGGTACCGAGCACTCCATGGCAGGAGCCGACACCGACGTTTGGTTTGAGATTAAAATCAACACTCAAACGGTTCGTGCCATGTTTTATGGTTTTGTTTCTGCTGCATTTGCAGACAACCGCACAAAACCGAACAACATTGTCTCGTGCGATGAAAATTGAAATTCGTTTTAGGTTTCATACCTTGATTACTTTCCTCCACATTCGTCATTTATCATGCGATCGATCGCTTTTTCGCTGTGATATAATTACAATTATTACTCTGGCCAGCAGTGGCGGTGGCGCTGGTGGCTTTTTAATATTTAATTTGCATAAAATTTACACTTTGTGCAAATGTGCACGTGATTTTTTTTTTTAGTTTAGTTCGTTTGCTGGCACTTCTGTTCCGATGGATTATTATTCAATCACTTTTTCCCTCGTTTGCAATGCGCGGTGCAGGCGAACGAGTGTTGATGTTTGATTGCAGCTGCATGCGAGATTAAAGTACATAAATTGGTGATGAAGGTAAATTGAAGGTAAAGGTAAATTCGGAATGAAATGTCATGGATTTATGCCAATGCAACATTGTAGGACGGATAGAAAGACGTCCGGTAAATTGTCAAATGTGCTGTAAATACACTGCAAATTATTGTTATAACATTAGAAAAGAATTTCAAGACGGTTGGTTCTCGGTTGTCGGTACATTTTTTCCTCCACACTACTGCGTTGAAAGCACATAAAGCTATTTCCTATTTTTAGAATCATATATCAATCGCCACCGAACAAGTCATCGACCCTTGTCGCAGCAACTTACCGTTAATATCATATAGACAGATGAAAGTCGAATATTTCACACTAGCAAACCCCTTTTTTCCGGTCAGACGGACGCCAGACGCCAGACACGGGATCCTCGGTTCGGTTGTTAATTCAATTTCTGAAAATCGCTGAAATACTATCATCATCATAATTGCATTCTACTGCACATGTTGAGTTTCTGACTCTGATTTAGATTGTAAATTGAATTGATAATTGCATTGAGGTCTCATCTGGGCCTCATCCCGACCATTCGACGCCTGTAGCCCACACAATCGTTCCTCGTTTCATCCTCGCTCTCTCTCTCTCTCTCTCTCTCTCTCTCTCTCTCTCGCTCTCTTTTCTTCCTGCCCACGAAATCTCTACTCCTATCTTGGTTGTGCGTCGTAACTGACTCATGTGCTGTCGATGTTGCAGTAGCTCTTTGCATAGGACGAATGGGCGACATTGTCAGTTCGTGGATATCAAGGACTTGTTGGTTCAGTGTGCTTCATGCATATGGAGTTGAGCCATTCAGCTGGAAGCCCAAATGCAAAAACATTTCTTCAACTATGGTTTTATGAATAAACGAAAATTATTGAGTCGACATACACTTCGTAAACCATGCATTTGGAGCCGTAGTTTGTTGTTTTGTTTAAAAAAAACTGTAAATTACAGTAAAGACGGATAAAAAATCAAAAAACGCTTGGCTGAAGCGTTTGTTCAAACACAACTTGATCGACAGTTTGCATAACTTCAGGCGCATATGCATGCTGTGGTGAATTTAATTGTACAAAATCATGCTTTGATATTTGTAACCCTCGATAGCCTTATGTTTCCCTGAATAATTATAAGTGTAATACCACAACTAAAACTAAAAACATTGTTTTTTTATTTAGATTGTACTATGGCTTAGCAACGAGCTAAGACTAAAAAATCAACCATATATTACCATAGATCAATTATAACAAGTTTGGCACTACTTTTTAGTAATAAAATAGGTAAAAAATAAAGTGGTTTTATTAAACTCCATGAAATATTATTATCTCCAGATCTTTCTGTGCTGTAGGCTTATTTCAGCGTCGCTACATTGTCCTTGTAATTTGGAGCGATGCATACTCATGTCTAGTACATCTGCGTGCCCCTTGCATCAGCACGTGGGTAAAGCTTATAATTACTTACCTACGAGGAGAGCGTAACTTGGTGGCAACCCCTGCCTGACCAAAAGATGGGAACAGTGGAAAATTCCAGCAGTAGCAGATTTGCGCCCATTAGTGGTCTCGCGTGGGAATTTCAATTATGGCTCTACGGTGCTGGTAGCACAAACATTATAGCACCCACTCGAAGCATGGAAAGAAATATTCATTACGAATGTCAGCGATCTTCCGTAAGAAAATCTAATTTTGTGCTTTAGTTAAACTAGTTTGAGATGTAACATAAATGATTACTTACCGACCAGGCTTCTGCAGCCAATAATTTGAAAGGACATGTCCAAAAGTAGCTGATGGTAGCAATCGTTTGCGATGTGAAACAAAAAACAAATGAAATGATAATGTTAGCAAATAAAGTTAGGTCCATCCGGTCAACCGTAGCGATAGCGAGTTCAACACGTATCAAACTGGACATCTTCTCAACATCGTACATGTGCCCGGATTTGCCGACGAAGCGCCGACTGCTAAATGATGTCCTCAAATTTACAGCTAATGGTGGCCCAGGTTGAACTTTCGGTCGTTTGCACAAAAAGTTTCCCATCTGCGAAGGCTGTGCATATCCCGGTGGCCGGTCAAGCAAGTGGCGACGATGGGTGTTTATAGTCGCGAGTTAAAGAATCCACTGTGCCAGTGGTGTGAGGTTTAATGATAATGCTACTTCTTTCTTTCTTGCTTTTGCTGCTTTGCTTCGCATTATCTGATGATACAAAAATGTCGTGATACGACGAGCTGGGAAGGATTTCACGGGTTAACATCCTGCCCGTCGCTCCATTTGGCTAGCGTTGGCATGCACAGTATACTATTAATGTGATCTGCAGCAATGTCCACGGCACGCCGGTACCCATAAAGATAAAGCTATCTGCTATCTGCTGGCTGGGTGGCTGGCTCGCTGTCTGGCAGGGTGGCCAGATTGCACATTCCAGTGCCAGTGCTGCTGCGTGTAGTCGCAGCCGTTAAACGAATTTTATGCTTCGCAGATGAAAGTGCAAATTAACGACACTTTGGCAATGGTTTGGGCTCGCGTACACGTGGCCCAACGAGCTACCAGCGTGAGTGAGGAAAGGTATGAAAGAAAATTGGCTGATTTGAGGACATTTTTATTTCCGCGTAACGTGTACCTTTCGGCAAGTGAGAGTAAGTTTTATAACTAGCATTGGAGCAAGGTTAGCTACGTGATTTAATTGAATATACTAACTTTGCTCAAGTCAACTAGACTGACTTTTAACTAGTTAGCGTGAGGAAACTACGTTGACTTTTTAATCCGAATGGAGGCGCATGGTGCTTTTAATAATCCAATCGAATAAAAAAATAAATCAAAAAAGGTACGATTTTCGTTAAAGCAATTTCATTGTGTTCCTGTAAAAAACCTTAAATTTTTTTTTTTTAATGAAGTTTAAACATTCAGAATATAATGTTTTAAATGAAATGAAATGAAAATGACAACGCAAACCCAATTTTTCCATTTCAAATTTTATTTTATTTTATGTATTTTTTTAAGCCATCTGGTTGATGATTTAATGTTTTGAATTTTATTGTTCATATTACTGCACGGCTGTTGAGAATTCAACTTTCATTTTATAAATAGCTATCGCTGCTTCAAGTGCAAGTCTCGAATCGTCGACCGAAGGAAATTTTAATATTTCAAATCCACAAAACGTGCCACCGATCGCAAATGTGCACTCGAACATTGAATTATCGAGCTTAATCGGATTACCTTCAAATCCATCACCATCGCCATCGATGGTACTGGCTGCCTACTCAACTGCAAATGGAACTGGCATTAGCTGCCGATTTTCCACCGCCAGTTCGAATCATTTCATTATCTCCCTCGAATGACCATCGCTCACCGTATCGCTCGGTACGTCGCCGTTCGCTGCTTAATGGTCAAGCGGGTTGTTTTTTCCCTGCACCAATTTTCTCTTCCTGCCTTCCTTTACAGTTGACTGAAGTTAAAACACAAATAAAATGAGCTGTAAGTGCACCCGCGCTACACGGAATCCTACGGAAATCGACAGCCGTCGACGTCGACGAGTGGCATGAAGTGCCGATGTAAAACAAAAAACAAAAACAAATATGAAAATAACACCAAAAAGGCACCGAAAACTTTTCCACTTTTCCACGGCACTCCCGGGTAAGTTAATCAAAAACTTTTTCAATTGCACTAAACGATATCATGTCCGGCTTGAGTTGAGCGAAATTGTAAACAACATCGTGCGTCGAATCTCCTGCCGAAGCGCTGGTGCTGCGAATGATTCGGCACGGGCAGAACCAAGAACACAAGAAATCCGTCTAACGACTTCAAAAAATTCCCTCCACTCTCCGGTGAGGTGACTCGAAAATGAGGACGCAAAAGCACAAGGACGATAAACAAAAAAAAAACAAGCAAACCTTGCTCGATAAAAACAACAAACAGTGTTACTGTCGGAGTGGAATAGTGTCCTAAAAGGATGGGCAGCGGACACAGTGAAAGTGAAAGGTGAATCCTCAAAGGATGACCGGGCGAAAATGATCACCTGTCTGACCCTGGGCAGCGGGCATCTGCCCCATGTCCGACGCTCCACAGACAACTTCGTGAAGTGACACGTGTGAATCGTCCATTTCGCTCGCTAACATTGGCCTGGGGAATTGGTCTGGCGCATGTTGGCGTTAGTTTGTGTGAGTGTATGAGAGGGAGAGAGAGAGAAAGAGAAAGCCACACGGATCTCGAACCGGTGCGAAGAGGTTGTATTTTCTGAGACGTTATTCTAGTTTAAGGACGTGTGTCCCGTCCGTAAATTCCCCGAAGGCTATCATCGTCGAGACAACGGTAAGGAATTAAGATTGTGTGCGCACCACGAAGGGACACAAATACATCAAACGTGAGCGGAAACGGCACACGGGTCTGCGGGCCCGTGGAGGATACACCGGTCGAGCAGCGACATCGGAAACCGCACCTGAGCCAAAATAAACCAAGCGGAGGAAGGCAAAAGAAATAAAGGAACGTCCTGAAAATGATGAAAATTTATTTCCTGCTCTCGGTTTTCTTGGGCGTTCAGCTAGTGTGTGGCGTTGGGAGGACAGTGTTGTTGGTACTATTTGCCGATGGAGCTCCCGGGATGTGACTAGCAGTACACAATGTTACCTTCAGATTTCGATTATTTAGTACATTTATTTGCTCTATTAGTAGTAGTTTTTTTTACCGATTTTTACTTATAATCACAACTTCAAGAGCCCGGCTACCTATGAATAAATCTGAATCCTAAATCTAGCCGAAACTTATTTGAAAAATATCACGTCGTTTTGTTTGCTATAATTTCGAGTGGAACTATTTTTTTCTCCCAATGAATTCACTCCTTGCCATTGTTCCGTTCAACACTGTACGATAGCACGTCCAACGTACGACAAAACAACAAAATGTTTGTAGTGTGCTGAGAGAGATCCCCGCGTTCCATCACCAGCCACACCGAACCAGCGGCCAAAGCCGGAGCGGTTGTTCAGGTTTAATCGAACATGCCCACGTCCGCTCAAGGGCAAGGGCATACGACCGGCAAGCAAAACATACGACCGGCGTGGTTCTCGTACGAACGACAATGCGTCTCCACCACGCGAGCGGAGCGAGAAAACCCACGATCCTTTGAACGAAGCGTTCTTCGTGTATTTGTGTGTTCTGTGGGCGGTATACACTTTCTTGACAGATAATGCGAAGAAAAAGGGACAAAAACACGCCGCTCCGAACGGTAAGGCATCATCGCGGCAGACGACGAAGCACAAGTGAAATGGAAAGTTTTTTATTCGCCCATCGTTCGTCCTTAAATGCGAAGCAAATGCGGTCGCCCGTGTTCATGCGCTCCTGCACCGACCGGGCGGCGGTGGCTGTCCTTCTGGTTGCTGCTTGATATTTCGCAATCGCCAGACACCGTGCACACCGAGTCTAATCCCCTGTAGGTTATGTGTGAAGCTAGATGGAACTGTCCTGAGCGGTGGCGAGGGAACGGTGCGGAGCAGGAATTGTTATTTTGACTTGAAGTCAGCTTCGCGTCGCAAACCGCTCCACTGCCGACGGTCACCAGATCTTCCGGTTCAATGCTTTGCACCGGGCGCTTAAAAGCCATGGAAATAGCATTTTAGATGAAGATAGCTTCGTTTTTTTTTTATTTTTCGTCTACCACCACCATTCGTCGTCTAATCCGTAACCCACACCGGTCGTTCCGGTTAAATTTACGGTAAGCTATTTTTTTTTGTTACTTCCGCGAGCGCATCGATGCTGTTTTGTGTTCACCGTGTTTGTTTCTCGCGCAAAATTAGATTGATAACGTTCGGGTGGGGGTGGACGAAAAAGTTGAACAATTATTTACAGCGCTTGCGAACTGGCTGGTGCCGCCGGAGAAAGGTTGGAAATTATTGCGCTTTTGAGGCATAAATGTGCGGCAGCATTTATGGCTTCCGGGGGGTCGGAATTGAAATTTGCGATCACAGATATTTTTGAGGTGTTTTTTAAATGTTTAAAATAACGTAAAACATTTAAGTCATAGTTGAAATGAAATCCAATTTTTGTGATGATTTTTAATGGTATTTATTTTAAAAATGCCAAATTGAAGAAATTTAGAAAACCTAAAATAACATCTTTGCTTATTTTCACACTTACACCCCCCTTCATTGAAGTTCATGTGCGGGAATGAAACAGCTCAGCTATTGTTCAGACGTTTTTTTAGCCCTTGGTTTAGACAGTCTTCGCCAGAAGACAACAACGTAAACACGGACGAGATAATGGGAGTCCCAAGAAAAGTCGTGCTAAATGAGAAATTATTTCGTCCGCGACCTGCACAGGACCCACACTCCCCATTCGCACTAGCGCAGAAGGTAATAAATTATGCAAATTTCACCTTTTTAGCAAAGTGGGAGAAGGTGGCAGAAGATCATTCACCGCTAGATTTCTTCGCAGCCTAGCGGCCACACGCTACATGCTCCCGTAGCCGGCTGCGAACAATTGAATCAAAGCAAGCTGAGCGAAATGCTCAATCGCACTCAGTGGTGAGTTATTAATTCCACGCACCGTGAAGCAAAACTTCGCGTACGGCCGGTCTCCGTTTCGTTTCGGTCAAAAATTCGATTTCGCAAACCAAAACACATTTGCAGGGCACAATTGGGGGGCCTTCCTCACGGTGGAAGATGTAATCGGTGCGATAAAAATCCACCCCAAAAAGGAAGCTAACTAGAAATTCGGTTGAAGAGTGTGACCACTTACCGAGAAACGGAGAGAAAGATTGCAATCGTTTTGATTTTTTGCTTCACACGGATTTTGGCTCGCGCCGGACGTGGGAGCAACAGGACCAAACCATCGTCATTTCACGGTCATTTGCCCGTAATGTCTTAACCGCGTCAGCTTGATGGACGGACTCCGACGCGTCGCAGCTTTTGCGTGCCCAAAACCCACCCCCTACACCATCACTTTGAGCAGCCACTTTCACTTTGAGCCGTTTTTTTCTTCCTCCCCACGACCTTGGGGATTAGGGACTTGGGGACTTGCCGTGGTTCTGCGGACAAATGACGCAGAGTGCAGTGTCGTCCGACCAAAAAAAAAAAAAACAAAAACACCTACCTGCCTCATGATGATGAATTGGTGCGTCGAGTTTTTTTTTCTTTCTTCCTACCGTGCGATTGGTTGTGACAGAAATAACCGACAAGCGAAAGGGAAAAAAAAATCGAGTTAAACATTAACCGCAATTAGGTGTGGGAATCCGTCTTCATTAGGTGGGGCTGGTTCGTCATGCAGGTAATCGAATGTCACCATCAGTTTCGCAGACGGATGGTGAAATGTTGCTAAAGTGAGGGAGAGAGAGAAAGGGACATCATTTGTTTCTCATTGAAAATACACAAACAATGTTTTTAAATCGGAAAAAATATTGCACACCCTCTTTAATAACTTTAAGGTGGTTCTCAGGACTAGATGGATGTTTTTGTAGAGTAATTCAATGCTCAGTATTGGTAGAAAATGTACCGGTTTTGAAAAGAAAAATTGTTCTACTAATCTAAAGACCTCATAAAATAAACTTAAGAAATCGTTGTAACCATGCAACTGCTGAATATGGTTCACTTTCATCATCAGCGTCGTGTGATTTTGTCTTAAATTATAATTCAAAATACATCACCACTGCGCCCAGTGTCCACCGTGCAAAAGAGGCCACCCTCTACGATCCACCCGGCCAGCGGTGGAGGAGGTCATTATCTGTTTTCCTTTCACATAAACACCTGCCCTCCTGCGCACCGTTCGATAAAAGCGCACATTTCCACATAAGCCACCGTTTCGGGATGACGAAGCGGCACGGTTTTCCACGTAGCTCGCTTGGGCACCCTCCCGCCGCCCGGTGTGTCTGGCCGTGTGTCGGGATGGATCGTAAAATGTCTCAAGGTCACGGGGTTGCCCGCACGCAACCGAAGCCACCAGCGGGAAAACCGGCTTCCCGCTCGCGATGCGAATCGATTGCGGCACACAAGAGCCCAGGCCGAAGTCTGATGCAGCACACTCGAGCCTAGGAACGTAAGCGGCGGGTTCCGCTTGAACCGCATCCGCTTAATACCCGCCGGTTTCCCCGGCGTGCTCATTAGTCGCTTATCTGAGGCTTACCATCGACGTGTTTCGAGCAACATCGTTAGCTTCGTTTCGTCCTTTCCCGGTCCCGGGGCCCAAGCGGAGTGTTTCAAGTTCAACCCAAGTACGCCGCCCCGGCACACTTACGGAGGGGTTTTTTTTGGGGGGGGGGAATTCGATTCGAATGGTTTCCACTTCGCTGCATACGATAATGGACCGTTTAGCCGTTTTATTTGCTTCTTATTTATTTTATTAAATCGAGCCTTTCGAGCATGATTGGGTTTTTTTTACTGAACCGCCTGCATTTAAAAGGTTGAATGATTTTGCAACTTGTGGAAAAAAAGGATCTCATTTTCAGCGACAAAAGCGAGCAGAAAATTGAAATCCATTTACGCTCGCTTCCACCTACACTTCACCGGCCATCAACTTATAACGCAGAAGGTGCGTTAATTGTGAGCCACCCCATTGGTGCCGAGCTCTTTTTAACTAGAAAACACTGAATGAATCCTTCGTCGAAAACGTGAAAGGATTGTGAACAGGACGCACCACCGCGTTCGGTTCGGTTCGGTTCGGTTTGAAAAACTTTCCCAACCCGGTTCGGGCGAACGTGACGGCTTCAAAAATCATATCGAATCGAGTGGCCGAGAACGCAACCGAGACAGACGGATAAACACATACACACACGCGCGCGCACACACCGAAACATACCTGGACGCATAAGACGACAGACATTAGAGCAAGCGACTCCCCCGGGGGGGAAAGGAGAAACCTTTTCCTACGGAAAAAAGACCGTCATCCGTTCGGGTGGGTGGGGTGAGATGAAAAATCGCCAGAACGACCTTGAAAGTGAAGTGGAAATGTTCAAAATCACAGGTAGACAATCTCCAAAGAGGGAGAGGGTGGAAGAGACTACCACTTGTTCAAATTTCGCCAAATGTCTCGTCTCGCAAGGGAGAGAATTGGAGTGAATGGGAAAGAAAACCTTTTTGTCGACGGCGCTTAAAATGACGGAAATGACAGCCAAGTGGAGGACTGAGCAAGTGGAATAAAGTTTTTCTCCCGGGAAAATGGGAAAGTTCGCCCGGTGAGAGCACGTTTTGATAGATAGCTAGATAGTTTCATAAACACATTATTAATATTCTAATTACTCACGCTGATGGAAAGAATCGAATCCTTGTTTAAAAATATGTGAAAAACGCCCTTTTTTCCTGTATTTTTTCATACCATTTTCTTTTAAGCATCTTAAAAACGACAAGGAATGCTTCCAAGTGAAAGCAGCTTAATTTTACAGCTCTTTATCGTCACGATTACGGTGCATGTATGGGTCCGTGCCGAACGTCGAACGAACCAAACGGACATAAAATGTCTTTCGGTCTTGGCGCAAACCGGCTCCAAAGGGGACACATTTTTGTCGGACGTAAAATTAATTTTTCGCTCCTCACAAATCTGTCCCCGTTGCCTACGGCTGCGGTGTAACATATTTCAATCTACCGTCTAGGGGCAATAAAATACCCCCGTTTGGCCACATCTGCTGTTGGTGTTGGCGGTACAACTGGGCCCGTAAAGTTGATATTTACTGGCGCACGGGCAGCAGCAAATGAGGAGCAAAACCAGTTTGATGAAAAACGAGACTACCAGCTGAAATTACTGATTTTATTATCGAAACGCGTGCTGTGTGCGCGTGTAGGCCAAAATAGGGGAGGTGTTTTATGAAATCGATTGTTGCGCACGGAGTGTGCTCGATGGTACAAATGCTTCTTTGAATTTTTGTTAATTAAAATCATTGTGCACTGCCTATCGAAAAGCAAATTGGTTTACCAACAGTCGATGCTTTTTATTTACAATAAAACATTATTTTATGTTGGAAAAAAAAATGTTGGAGCTTTTCCGATCTGTAAACACTCCTTAAAGAACGTTTGCTTAAAATAATCAACCCGAATCGTCCTTTGTAGATGAACGATATTATTTTTTAACCGTGCATTTATCAACGATTAAATAACGATATAATCACATCTGTCTTTTCTGCATTGGTTTTTTTTCTTCTTCCTAATGGATCGTTTCGACCACGGGAGAGCAACTAGACGCA